>PNEQ01091956.1:0-25692 GCA_003012365.1 Medauroidea extradentata
TGCAGATTTCACAGTCGAAACTTTCACTATTGTAAGCAAATTAACGTTGAAAGTTGTGTATTTAAACAGATAAAGCTGTAACAACGAAGAGATGATGCAACCTATGTCACTTTAAAGCAAAGACAAGATGGTACAAGCATAGAGTAAGTAAGGGTACAAGAGTTGTCACCTAGTGAAGAATAAACTTTGGTGCACAAAACGAACATGTGCCACTTGTTCCCATTAGCCTCCAAACGAACGAGCTGATTCTTGAAGTAGTTGATTTTCTTGCCACTAGATCTCATCACATTACAGAGATGCACTTGTATCCCTTTACCACCAACATTTCATATACATTAACTGCTCATTCCTGCACTTAACTCCATTTTCACAAAAATGTCACTTGTACCCCTTGGCTTCTCACCCCTTCATGTAATATACCACTACAAAGATCAAGTATTACTTATTGCATCCGCATTCAGTGATAAGTAAAACCCTTGTTATAAAATCAGTTTAGTACATCGTTCTATCTAACTGATTAATATTGGGGTTTGTATTTACACTGATCCAAGAAACCCCTTTTTGCTTCCTCTTGTGAATAAACTAACAAATTACACTTTTTACTGAACAAACCCTTTAACCAATGAGCATAAAGTAATAAAATTACAACATAGCAAAATTAATTTTTTTTTCTTTGGTCTTAGTGTCACAGTTTGCTTGGCCTAAAATATTTTCTGAAAAATCCATAAATCGCTCACAAATGATTTATTTTACAATGAAGTTTATAGCAAAATTACGAATTACGGTGTTATGAAAAAATTTCTGCGGATTATACTAGCGCTGCAACCAATTCAAAATAAGTTTCCATATACCTGTTGACTGCATTATAAAACTTACGATAACCCCGCTGTCAACTAGACAAAAAGGTCTAAAACGCCCATCTTCTCGCACTCATGTATCGCAACGGTAATGACAACGGCAAAATTATGAACGAAGCATTGATTTTCTACATTCCAGAAATTGTACTGCCGACAATACTAAATCAGCTTCAAACTAGATTGACGAAATAAGCGCCTGCAATCGTAGCCCTGCAATACGTCGCTGCTGCCACTCTTCGCTTCAATGAAATACCAGCACTTACATAATAGAGTAGCGAAACGTCCTAAGTCGGCTTTCAGCCGACCGCCTCCCCTGTATGTTCCTACTGTACATACTCATGACGCATGATGCAACTATCAAACGCATTCGCGTACTGCCGCCGGTACAACTACCTTAGAACCGGACATAAACTTCATGCATTCATTGTACAAACGATAGTGGAATACGCAGTTGTCTTCAACCATTACTAGTCCCGCAAACAAGTATCGTTCAGGCATGTTGCCCCGAACCGACTTGCGGCTTCAAACGCGAAAGAACTCCGTGGCACTCCTGAGACCAACAGAACTCGGTCCGCCCGCTATCAGAGCTCAGTCACCACCATAGAAAAGAGATACCGTAGCAGATGTGCAGAGTACTACGCAAACAAAAATATCGCGGTAAATTCAAGAGACAGCTACGAGCTGGAAATTCAAAATGTATTTATATATTTAAGCCTTACTAATGCTATATGTTGTTAATATATCTGTGGCTTAGTGCAAGAACAACCAATGGCAGTATTTTGTTACACTGACATAGGTTGTCCTTACACCAAGCTGCAAAATATGTACGAGTTATACTTGTATTGTTTTATTTTAGGAGCATAAATTAATTTCAAATGTATTGATTTTAAACAAATATGACGAATTCTTATGAATTTTACTTATATTTCCGGGAAGAAAGTTTAAAATTATTAAGAAAAAAATTAATCTTTGGCTTGGTGCAAGAACAACCTATGTCAGTATACCAGTATACTCACATTGGTTGTTCATGAACCAAGTCACACACATGTATATGTGTGTGTATTTTTGTACGTCCAAGGCCTGTAATTTTGTAGGGCGAATGTGTGTTAAAAATACAAAATATTTAGTACTTGCTAATAAATAAACATTGCCAGTAATGTTGCAATACAAAGGAGAATATTCTTTACCTAGGGTAACCAAGTTACGAAGAACACTTAGTAATTGTCCAACTAAAACAGCATTGTAATTTCAATGTGGTTCCTATCACACAAAAGAAGAATCCCTTCAGCACACACGATACATCCAAGTTTTAATTTTTAATATTTAAAGGAAATCACTGAAAACATTTAGTGCTGGTACAGTTTTACAAATTGCATCTTTATTTAAAATCCCAACTGAAATTAGGTTCCCAAAAGAGTAAAATAGAATTAAAAAATTGTTAGTAGAAACTTTATTCATATTCTTACGTTCTATAAAACCGATCCATGTACTGAAGAGAAATGTGCGGAAGTGAAGTGCCACAGGGAAAAATAAATTCAAATTATGTTAGTCAACTTTATTTATTTTCATCATTCCACATTGATACACATAGGTATATTTCATGTCATGCATCAACTTGAAATAACACAAATTCTCTTCATTTCATTATGTACCTAAACAAAGTAACATGTTTATGAAAATTATTCCTGAAATGGAGAACATGCAATATTTTTTAATCAGTATGTTCAGTATGCTCAGCACTTTATATACTGTGCCTCCTTTGCACCCCATGATTCAACTTTGCCTGTAGACTATCTAACAACTTGGAGCATATCATGTACATCACAGGTTAATTGTTAGGCAAACACAATAAAACAGAGGAAAAAACTTATGCAACATTCAAATTAATATTAATGATATCTGATGTCTTGTCTTGTTTTATTTCTTGGGTTTCAATCCTGGGTTATAATTGATGGAAGAGAATTTAAATAAACTAAATCTAACTATATTAAAACCATTAGTAGCATGCTGATCACATAACTGTTGGTTCTCTATATTCATGTTTCAATGTGTAATAGTAATTAATTTAACTTTTTTTAAAATAGGTTTAGTTTTTTTTTTATACCAGAAGGACAAGTAAAATTCTATAAATGGCTTTGACCAAATTCCTCTTTAATAATTAAATTGTAATATATGAAAAACGTTATGAAAACTTTTTTGTGCATGCTCTTAATTCATATATGCCCATAAAAACATAGAAAAAAATACAATCTATAGGGTTTTAATTTGATTCACACTACCATCAAGGGCTCACATGTGGTCCTTTGTGCTCCATTACATTGATAGGTTAACAGGTCTAAAATATATAGGTGTTTGATAATATTTGTGAAGCAAAAGATTTTATGCTAAAGAGACATCAAGTAGTTAAGTAGAAGGTAAATACTGTAACCTACATCAAGTATAATATCACTGTACCTATTTTGCCACATTTTACTCTTATATTACATAAAATAAGCATAATACAATCCTTAGCAAGGCTTATTAGTTATGTATTTAAAGGCACAGAATAATAAACTGAGGAATAGCTTTCCATAAACTTCTAGCTTTCAATTAGAAACATTAAATTGTCGAACATGGATGTCTCTAGGAGGAAAATAAATAATATATCATAAAAATACTTGTATACTTATAAAAAAATAAGTTTCGAACAAATAAATGTGTACAGTAGTATTCATCTGCTGTATACAAACACCTGAACTTACAGTGACAAACTGAAGGGATTGTCGAAGCCATTCCCAAAAGAAAACTACTACCCAAAAATTGTCAGCACATAACTGTTACAATTCATACTCTACAAAATACATGGAATACTTTTGCAACAACTTTCAGTAAAAGTTCACAAGTTGACAAGTATACTTGACTAGGTAGAATAATGAAATAAAGTGTGTTGCAAAATAGGTTACCGACTGTTGTTTGATTATCGTTATTTATTGGTAATAAATTTTGAAAGGAATTGCAGTAAACATAAATTCATGCAAAAATACTGTATTGTAGCTATGGTTAGAACCAAGAAAATTTCGCGGATTCAATTACTTGCATGTTAGAATGCATTGTCCTGTGCATACTCAAGCCTCGACCATTTGTCCACTAGCTGCTACTCAGTGGAACAACAGACAGTGAACGAATAGAAGGGGCTTGAGTATGCATAGTGCAATGGATTCTAGCGTGTAGGTCATTGAATCCGCAAAAATTTCCGGGCCCTAGCTATGATATTTGTAACTATCCAACTGCTTCATGTATAAAAACAGGGCATTTCTATAACTTACATTTACAAAATGGTAGTTTTTAATCTTCTAAAAAAAAAAAAAAACAATATAGACAGGCCTGCAGAACCAGCAAACATCTGATGGAACTTTCAGCTTGATGTTCTACGAAATGAATTGTACAGATTTGCTGACAAACTGTATGTATTGGCATACAGCTGGGCTAAATAACGATAGCAGGCTAACAGATGCATCAACTGCACTGAAGCATTGTAAAGATAACGTGCTACAGTACTGCAAATATTTGCTGTACATGTCACCAGTATGTTTACTGTCCGAAAGAAAATTAATTTTTATACTATCCACGAACTTAAGAGTGATGTAAGAACTCTGATTACTTATACAAGTGTAATGTACTGTATAATCTACATGGAATGCTAGGTATAGGTGCGTTGGATACCAATATGTAGGTTTGCTTTAATCTATACTTTAGTTCCACAGACAATTACACTTCGTCACGAATGTGACGTAACCAATTCGATAATTATTAAGTACTAAATGTGGCTAGCTCAGGGGGCGGTGAACCGATGAACATTTTCAGCTATTTTTCTTTTCGTTGTGTTTTTGCGAAGTAAATGAATATCGAAGTGCTTCGGAGTATTTTATTAACAGTAACAACATAAACTAATTATGGTGCCAACAAACTTCTGTTATTAATCCGAGAAGTGTTAAAAAAAATTGAATTTATCTTGAAATGTTACTATAGATGATAATGTGATTTGAGCGCAATTCCTACATGTCCAAATACTGTAGTTAGACTGAATACTAACTTACTTCTTAGAATTTGCAGTTCGACAGCTGAGCAGTGAAGTTCCAGCAGTCGCCGTCGTGGACCCTGGCTAATTCCGTCCTCTCTTGTACTTCATTGACGGACAGCTCTCCTGCTGAATAGATACTCATTTCTATACTTCAGGCACTCAGAAACATCAAAAGATCAACAACGGCAATTCCCAGCCAGCTTAAAGGTCCAAAACTGGAAATTCTCATCAGCCTCGAAGAATCAGCAGTTCAAAACCACTACTTTCAAAAAACTTTCTTATATTCTCTCAGATGTCATACGTACTTCTTGTTTTTGCGCAAAGCTCACTCCAATCGAGGTTTTGAAACTGAACGTGTTCCGAGTATAAACCTGACCTACGACGAAGTGATAAATTATTACATTCAACTAAATTTGTTGGAACCATGTAACAATACATCAAATATTACAACTTACGCATAGACAAGAAATCTGAAAAGAAAAAAAAATCGATAGTGTAACATAAATTAGTCTTTCAAATCATAAAACTTCTTTGTTTAGCAGTTTAACCAACTTAATCAAATAATTTACCGAAGGCTGTGACATAGAGAAAACGCTATGTTACACAAGGTTTGCATGATGCAACTTTTTTTTCAAATAAGGAAAACTCGCCTTATATTAAGATCCTGAACTCCTGAGCTCTGTGTCATACTATTATTCAACTATGATAAGAGAGATAATCATTCTCTGGGACCGAATTAATTTATTGTACATATTTTTCTTTCTTTCTGGAATATTTAATTGTATTACATGAGAAAACTCTGGCGAAGTAAGAATTCTGTAATACAAAAAAACTAAGCATGGCCAAGAATTATACTTAAGTAATTAATTATAGTTCTGCAGATACCCAAAAAATTATTAGAACACATGACTAATAGCAATACGCACTGTAACTCCTCTCAACAGTTATCCGATGTGTCTGATAAATGTATTCTGCACGATTACTTGGTAACATAAACCATCATTTAATACTGTTTTTATACTTATTTTTCCTATATGAGAATATGCCCACACAAATACTAAAGAGCAACTAAAAAAATTAAGTCCACACTTACTACTGCCTAGTTCACTAAACAATGCAAAAATAAACCTAACCGTAAACACTCCAAGTATTTATTTACAGTTGTTACCCACTAAGTAAAAACAAATGTTATATCCCTAACATCCCACTACTGCAATTACATCAAAACATACTGCAATAATTCTGCATTTCACCTAACATCATGGATTAAATACAAATACATTAATCACTACAGTAAAACTTCCATTAACGAATATTCTACTTAACGAAAAACCCCATAAAACGAAGTAATGATTTGGTCCCGCCAAACCTTCATAATAACAATACGTTTGAGTGGATTTGCGCAGTATACTGTACATCACAAATTTGGAATGATTCGGGGCCGAAAACTTATGACATATTTTAAAAATATGATGTACGATTTTTTCAGTAACGTTGGTGGTCCTGTCTACCCTTATACTTATATCATATTTATGACTTAGTTTGTTCATGATTTACAGTATGTGCAGTATAATGTACATTTTCCCTAAATTCAAGTCGATAAAATAATGTTGTTTACATCTGTCGTATCAACCATATATTTTTATTTACCAATATTGTGTTTGAATAAAAAGTAATAGCAATTGAATTTAAAGTTACTAATACAAACATGAACTTCAAATTCTCAATAAAAACCCACACGAAACACAAATATCCAGTAAACCTTACAAACTATGACATAAAAATGACAACAAAATTTCGTAAAATGCACAGAAAATGTACAAAACAAATAACATATGAAATCAGCTCAATTCTGTGAGCATATTTGTGCAAATGTTAAAGAAAAAAAACATAAATTCTCAAATCCATAAAAAGTTATTTCCTTGAGTGATATTCAAAGTAGTTTCTTTTCTGATTTATACACAGATGTACCATACACTTTTTACGAAAGAAATGAGTACGAAACTTTCCACACTTGACATTTTTGCAGCACGTTGGTTATTTTTTGTCATGAAGTGGCAAATGATCGACATTGTCCAACTGAACAGTTACCAATGGTCGCTATTCGCACGACCTTTGACAACTTTTAGGACTGGAGGAGATGCTGATTCTTCTATGGTTGGTTGGTTTCCCTCTTTTCTTGCATGCTACCATCATTCCCACCTTTATCAATTCCTTAGCCAACTGAAGACGGAAGTGAAGAAGGTCGAGCTGATCCTTATTTGGTATATTCACTTGAGCATGCTTGTACTCCAACACCTATTAGTAATGGTCATGTCAATGTCATGAAAAATAAGGCGGAGCATCCATTTCCTGGAACGAACAGTTATTCTGTACAGACTTATGAATCTATCAAACAAACCCACACCTCCCATTGCTGCATGTAGAGCTTAGTCACTTCTGGGCGACTCATGTTGACATACTCTTTTGCTGCAGTGTTCCATCTTTTTGCAGTGTCTGTTTCACCTATGCCGACAAAGTTGGAGGCAAATACAACATATCAGTTGTCTAAACATTTGGTTACAACTATGTCACCATCTTCACTTACGACTTCCTCACTATGTCCTCGTTTCGTCTTTTTTTGTTTCAACGTCTTGTCATCAGTCAGTGGTGGGCGAACGGTACATGCAGAAAATATGTTTCGACTCTTCAGAATTTGTAATAGGAGGTAAGACGAAAAGTAAGTATTGAAATACAAGCAGTTGCCAGCAATCAATCGCTCCGAGAGTTTCAGCACCACAGCTGCTCCTACTCCAAATTTCAATTGTTCTTGATCAAGCTCTGTAGATTTTTCTTGATAAAGGATTAAGTCATAAGACATCCCACTTTTCCCTCACAAAACACAATTTTTAATGCCCCATGGGCTGGGCTTTCCCTTTACGAATCGTTTTACAGAAATTTTACCAGTAAATTGTATCATTTGCTCGTCAACTGCAACATCTTGCTCTAGTTCCAACTCTCGACATCTCTTTTAGAACACTATCGTAGAATGGACGCAATTTGTAAAATAAATCTGCTTTGTTGACATTTTGTGAAACAGCTTCCCAATGGTCCACAAAATGCAAATTGTTGCGGACCTGGAAAAATCTTTTTGTGTGAAACTTTGGTATCAGATACAAGCCCTGTGTTGATTGTTGGGTCCTAATAAAGCTCAGTTCGTGGAAGTTTGAGTGAGCCCATTAGGATGTGGAGAGCAATCACAGGCTCTACTTCATGAATGGAGCAGTCCTTGAATGTTTTGTTATTTTGTAGGGCATACATATTAGTAAAATTGCACACATCTTCTAACAATGTAACTGGAACGTATTTGCGAAGTATGTGGAGTGGGGAGGGAATACCTTCCACAGGAGAAGGCGAATTCCATTCTATGGTTGGTCTGGATGTGAAATTTTTTTTTTTGTCCAATGAATTTAATTTTTAGGTGTAGGCACTGTGTTCGAAGATTCTGTTACACTTTCTTCAATGGCAGCAAAATCTTCCACAACTGTACATTCTTCAACAGCTGCAAAGTCTTCAACTAGTATTTCTTCGTTGTTATTATGATGAGTTCCTTCTGCAAATGAGACCTGATTTTTTTCAGTGTTCACTTCAGAGCCCACACGAAATCGCGCATTATACAATTCTTTGTCACACACAAGTTCTTCATTGTCGCTCAAGTTTTCTTTGTCACACACAAGTTCTTCATTGTCGCTCAAGTTTTCAAGATCAGAGACATTTCCGGATTCAATCAAGTCCAATATATAACTTGCAAATAAAATTTTTACTGTAAGTGTGGTCCCTAGCACTTATTATTTACAACAATATAATGCAAAACATGGAAACAAGCTATACGAGTCACTGCAATAACTTTCTCTACTTACATGACCATGTACACTATACTGTACATTATTTTTCTTGACCTGTTATTGTTGAAATTAATCCACACATTTTACATTCTCACATCAATACTTCTCCTGTGTGAAAATACAAGTTTTTTTTAAACATACACTATAGTAACCAATTCACATTTGTTTCTCCGAACATCTACCACAATGCAACATCAGACGGACAGTTTTGAAATCTCAAAGCACAATTCATAGATCTCATCACAGACCATAGATATTATAAGTGCAGTATAGTGGACAAAGACTTCCAAATAATTTTCAGAAGGTTTTTTTTTATTTCTTTTTATTATTTACAAATCTGTGTACAGTATACTGTACATTTGCAATAAATTGTTTTCTGGTGGTCGTGATAACTTGTAATTAACCTCCAAATACCGAAATTTATTTAATTCACTATGGTAAAATTCTCTTTACAACGAACGACCAGTTTAAAAAAATCACACGTACATAATTATATTCTACAAGCCACTATTTTTTTATTTGCACCATGCTGAAAGTACATTAAAACCAGGACACATACAATAAAAAAAGGTAAATAAATGTAAACAACACGTCTTACGTTCCATAGGTTAAAGATACACACAAGGTGTGCATGCGGCACTTTACGTAAAATGGCCGCCTAACTCTTAGTTGCAACTTCAGCGCTCGTGATGGTGGAGTTCCGTACCATGGTTTTAGCGAGGCAACTACTCCAAATCCCATATTTCCGTGGTTAAAAGTGCGCATACACATAGGCTTCCATTGTGAATTGATTTGCTTTTCTATCACCGAATTAATGACGGTCATTTAGAAATCTAATATTTTCGCATGTTGTTAGTTGTGACTTAAACGTGAATGTGTTTTAAAGAAATGTTGCGGCAGATAATAATAATAATAAAAAAACTTAAAATTTTAAAAGTTGTTCATCAAGGTGATAGTGTAAGATTGTTAACGATTTCGAAATTCGCGTCTATGTTACCAACCATAATTTCAAGTCGTGGGCAGATAGAAAACAACACTTCCTTTGTTGGTATAAATAGGAAACATATTAAAATATGTAAAAAATGAAGACTTGGACAAGGATAATTCGATAGGTTCTTGGAGGTTAGGGGCATAAAATAGTAATGTGAGTAGAAAATTATCAAGCATCCAATGGCTGGTTTTTCAAATTTAAAGCTATTGTAACACAATTGTAACACACTATAAAGTTATCTGTTAAAGAACTTTGTGTAACCCTGATATTCTAGAAACATGGCAATCCAATATGAAGTTCTATGTGCTAGGTATTGTGATCAAGACATTTTCAGTTATTCATAATCTTTAAAATAGAAATTTCAGCAATACTATATTTTTTGGTTGCTTACATAATTTCCAGGATATGCTGAGATTGTCGAACGAAGTTTTGTCGTTCATGTGGAATTCTATGTCGAGTAGAAATCATTGTATAAAACCTCTGTTTAACAAACACCCTTACAACAAACATGTCATTTTTGGTCCCTGAGTTTCGTTAAATTAAGGTTTTACTAGCTATATACAAACTTGTAATCACTGCTATGATTTTGCAATCCTGCACCAAGGTTATACACATTGTTGCAATTATTGGGGTGATGTGCACAACCCCATTGATATTCTCCTATAACAATAAAGACCAATGCCATCGATCGTAAATACTAACTTATTCCTGTCCTTCTCGCATACTGGTATTACATAAAACCCGGAAAATAGGTCTATCGATGTAATATACTTTGAGTTTTGTATTGTATATAAGATATCTTCAGTTCTAGGCAGAGGATACTGCATTTTACTCAAATGGGAATTCAGCAACCTAAAATCTGTCAAAAATCTCATCCCCCCTTGTTTCTTTCTTATGACTAGACTGGGAGCTGCATAGGGTGAATCAGCTTTCTCTATGATTCCTGCTTGTATCATTTAATTAATTTGTTTACTCAACTCTTCTCTGATCTTGGGGATTAATTCTGTATGGTCTACAACTAATTGGTTTGTCAGACGTCATTTCTAATTTAATTTCTAAATGTTTTGCTTCTGACAGCTCTAATATGCTGTTCGCTAACCTATCTTTATAATTACAGAGTGTTCTGATTAATTTTTGCTCCTTTGATCTTCGTTAAGATCCTTGTTGATACTGTCCGTAATCTGTATGACTTTCTCGTCTTCAATTGTAGCTATACGGTTTATGCAATATTGTATAGTATCCGCGTATGTTTGTTCCAATATGTTAGTAAGTTTTGGAACCTGCAGGGTATTTTTGTCGCCAGATGTGATAATATACATTAGATCATGTTTTAAAAATGGTACAACTGAATATTTTTTTCATAAAGTCTACTCCTAAAATTATGTCTACTTTTAGATTTTGTATTATCATAAATTCTTGAGGAAAGGTGTTGCCTAAAATGTCTACATTTATATCCACCTTATGAGATGGAACATCAATTTCTTCCGTTGCACCTACAAGTGTAAACTGTTCCACAACGGGCTTTAATTTTTGCGTTGTTATGATAGTTGACGCAACACACGACCTACTACACCCAGTGTCTAGTAGTGCGTAATATTTCCGCCCCTTTACCTTGACCAAAACTCTGGGTGTGCACGCTCTTGTAACTGCATGTTGCATACTCGCTGTTCTGCTGCTGTCATCATTGTCAGCCAGTGTCCTCAATGTGTGGTTTGTTTTAGTGTTTGTCAGCGCTTCCTTCGTCGGCTGAGTGTAACCCACATTCTGCTTACCGCGCGCAGTGTTCCGTAACTCGTCCTTGCCGTTTGCGTACCCTCCCCTGTTTATACACAGTTCGTGTGGCGCCAAGTGAAATTTATGTTTGAAGTTGCGGAATCCTTCCGTGATGTCTGTTTGAAATTCAATGTCTTGTTGTGGAAATAAGGTGCATTTGTTAGCGTGGTGACCTGAATAGAAACAGAGTGCACACAAATCACTTGCTTCATTACGGGGTCCTATAGTTTGTTTAATTTTTTTTACGCGCCGGTGTTGTTTCTCTTTTTACTGCCTGCTCTGCACCTAGCGCATTTCTTCCGTAATTGCGATCACGGCCTTCATACTGCTTACGCGCATGCAATACCTCATCCTTGCCCTGTTCTACAGCCTACTTCCGTGATTTCCTGTCCTACCGCGAATTACGTCGGTTTTCTCATACCTCTTTACTGACCCAATCTCTCTGCGTGGCCTGAAATGTATCTGAGATTTCGGTTTCTCATCACCTCGCTGTTTGTTTTCGACACTATGTGCTAATCGCTGTGTAGTGCTATAACATCTTCTATCTGATACTGCACTAATACTCGCAATTTCCGCATTTGTTAGTTGTTCCTTATACTTGGAATTTGTCACAATGTACGCGTTATTCTTTATTTCCGCAGGGGTAACGCGCTGTGCCCCCTCGTACTCTAGTTTTTTTTTTTAGAAATAACTTTTGCCTCCTACATACTTTTCTTTGTTTTTGGTTGTGTTTATGTGCCGATTTTCAATCTTAACATTGCGCCAGCCCTGACTCCCGTCTCTGTTCTGTCTAACACTTCTGTAGTATTCATTTTCATTATTTGCAGTGTACCTGAATTTTCTGTCGCTGTTATTGTAAAACTTAGGCGTGTGTTCCCTTTCAATGATGATAATTTGTTGTTTGTTACTTTTATTGTACCTAGACTCCCTATGTGGCAGGTAGCTTTAATCATTCTCTCGGTCCCTAGTCCAGTACCTGTGTTTACAAGAATCTGTTTTCCTGCCTTCTCCCTCTTTTACTACTCTTGGTTTTCTAATTGCTTCTTCCTCATTTCCTGACATCTTTGTAACTACTACCGCTTTAACTTTCTCTAGTTCCTTTTCTAATCTAACATTTCCTACATTTGCCCTACCGTGTTCTAGACACTGTGTGTACCTCTTAAGGCCTAACTCAACTTTTTTAACATTCTTGATTAGTTGTTCTACTGTGTCATTTTCTAATCATATTATTTTATCAGCATATGATGGCAAAAGTGACTTCCAAATAATCTCTACTAATTCATTCTCCAGCATGTTTCTGTTGTACCTATTTACGTAGTATAAAATATCCTCTATGTGTGCCTGACAACTTTCTCCTAGTTTCTGTTTTTTCGAAAACTGCAATTCTTTAAATTTTTGTTTGCTGTTTACCTGCTGAAATGTTTTCCGTAACCTAGACTTGATATCATGCCAGATTATTTCCTGACCTCTGTTTTCCACAATGGCGTTTTCATATACATTTCTAGGAGAATGTATTAAGTAGAATTTTACTATTTTACATTTTTCCTTCTCGTTCCTCTTGTTTGTATCACTGGCATCGTTGAAGTTGTCTAAAAACTCATCGACATCCTCATTTTCTCTACCTGCAAACGACTCTATTTTTTGCGCTTCCTGAAGCACAATATTACACTGTGGTGCTTCCGCAATTGTGTTCGCGACTACTGTATTTATTTTCACGTTATAATACACGTTTTCTGGTTCATAACTTACTGCATCGTCGCAATACTGTTCTGTAACCTTCCTCGGTGTTAAGTAAGCACTATTGTTTTCGACCAAAAGACGGTTAAGTTCGCCTTCTATTTCGCTGACCGCAGAATAATCGTACGTTCCTACCTCGCCTGTCAATGATGGCACTAAACCTCTTCATGTTAGCTTAGTTACAAGCCCTCGTGTCACACGTGCAGACTGTCTAATTCTCGCAAAACGTCAGTGTTCTGTTGAATTAAGCTATCTGCTGCTTGTATTAGTCTATTAAATCTTTCTGTTCTTGGTTGTTTCTCGCTCTCAACTTTTCTCTGCGATTCGGACAAATCTAAATTCGTTTTCTTGAACAACTTTTTCGCAGACCATATAAGGGGTTTCTAATTCTCACTCATGTAGTGTGTATACAGACTTATTGCTTATAGTATATTATTATAATCACTATGCGTCAGCCCCTCAAGCATTACACACACAACACTCCAACTATGTTTTCACACCATTCAATTATTTCCCCTGCATGCATAAAAACACTTATTTGAATACATTCAATATTTATCTAAAACTCTTTATGTTCAAAGGTATTGGGAGATTATTAATGTGATTATTATGTCGATGGGATTGAGTTTACATTATTTATATTTAATTTAACACGTGGGCGGGTGGGGGAAATTAATTGACTTAATAATTAGGCTAAATTATTAATCAAGTGATGAAATAACTTGGGGGATAGTGACTTGCAAGTGCGAGGTGCAGCGCGAGGTGGGGAGCGGAAGGCGCCTCCACCAGTGTTGCAAACTTTACCTGATGTACTCTAGGATGAAGTGTTGCAAACTTTAGTATAATAGCTCAAGGATGTCTCAAACATGTAATTACACAATTAGAGCGGATAATAGTGAGGGATAGTCCAAGGTGTAGAAGAACAGTTAACGCCAATAATGAACAACTCCTTTTTATTAATTTAAACTACATCTTTGTATTTGTGTAGCCTTTATCGGCATAATCCAATGTATGAACCCAAAGCCAACCGAACTGGGAACTCATGTCTCTCGCGGATGGTTCGCGCTTCGACTCCGGGGACGGACCGCTGCCCTGGCTGTGCCCTCCTGGACACCAGAGCTGGCTGCCCCTCAACATGTTTGACGACCCTCTGGCTCGATGTCGTCCAGCACCTCGTGTCTCCTTGCGGCGGCTCTCTTCGCGCAGCCTTTTCGCAAGCCTTTGTAGTCGGGGCCCGATATGTTATTACAACAACCTCACTCAGCTTGCCCTGCCCTCGGCTGCGTTCATGGCTATATTACTCTCGTAACAATGTGACTATATATTAAAAAAAAATAAATAAAATAATCACCCATAATTCTGCATCATGTATATACAGTTACCTTGCAAACTATGTACAAACAAATACAGCTATGACAAAAATAATTCTGCGCTATCAGTATTTCACTACATATGCACAAAAAACAGCAGTATTTACTGCTGACTATTGTCATTCATCATTTCATCTCGGTTACAAAACTTATTACCTGGTATGTAAATAGCATACAAATTACAAACATGCACACGAGTTATGCCAAAGGTACTATTCAATTTTAGTAAGGAACAAAAAAGTTACTGCTAGTCAACAATCCATGTACATAAGTTACTAATCCAGATTCACAAAAAATAATGTGAAATGATGTCTGTTTTTCATTACAATATGGCTAGTTTTTATGTCGTGACTAAGAGTTTTATGCCAGCCATACTTTTTATTGGCTCGAGATATTTGGCAGTGTTATACTTTCCAGCTAAAATTCTGTTAACAACATTGCACCATGAATGAATACGAATAGTTAACACCGTATCAAAAACACAAATTATGATTGCCACACTTTGCAAGAGTGTCTGCATTCAATTTTACTTTCTTGGAAATCCTTGATTTTATTTCATTCAAATGGCACACATGTGGTACAGTTGTATCAACTTCTTTGAAGAGAGTTTTACATATGTCTGTGAAAAGTGAGTTAGGGTGACACAATGATTTAGGATTGTAAGATCTTGCCATGTCATCGTCAGGTGCAGAAATATCTCTACATACAATTTCCCTACAGGTTTTGCAACCATTAACTTTTTTTAAAACTGTCCTAGCAATATATCCACTTGCATACACTTTTGTTGATTTGGAGAGATGGGAATTAGGGATACACTGCTTGAAGTTCTTGTGGTCAAAAAAAGAAAATTATGTAGTTTGAGGCTCAGGAATTGCTTCTATAACCTCTTCTGGATGCACACACAGTAGGTTGTTAAAGGAGTGCAGAGCCCCTACACAGTCATCTTCTTCACAGTTTGGATTCACAGAGTGAGTAGACACAAATTTGTTCAGCAAGATGTTTTAAAAGAAGTTTTGAAGTTGGAACAGGCGGGGTTAACATTTCTGATCCCATGGCTACGGATTGTACCAAAAAGATTTTCCAGTGGATCCTGATTAAAGTTATGGATAGCAAAAAACTTGAAGCCAGCAACTTGAAGTTTTTTTCCACAGATGTTTTAGTCCCTTTAGTGTCACAATCTAATTTCTTACTGAGAGTGGAACCTCCTCGCTCGTTTTTTTTTCGTTGAAATACCGAAAGTATGATAGTACTTTCAGAGTTTCGTTCCAAAATTCCACATGAGGTGAGTGAGTGGTTACAGCACAGCGAAGAGGTTTTCCTGGCTGGGGTTTCAAAATTGTTCCATTGACACTATCGAACAACTTGTCCATAAACAACAGCAGATCTGCTGTGTCAACAGCATCCTTGTCAATTGTTTCACCAGGCTTACCCCATTGAGAGGTCATTCTCATAGTTGTAGACAAGCGTTGGCTAAACACTTGACTGTAACAGTTCACTTTCATTTGCTTTATCTTCTCAGGGATGACATGCTCATCTGTGAGGTTAGGACAAGCACGAATGTCTGTATCACCACTTCTGATATCCAGCTCATATAAATGTTGTATGTAGGGGTGTGCGGTAATGGATATTTGATTTTCGGGGAAATTTCGGGAAGGGGAAGTTTTTTCCCTCGGGAAACCAGACGGGAACGGGAAAAATTTGTTATTATTTTTAATTACAACAATATTCACATTAAAAAATATAACAATTGTATGTGCCACCCTTTACTTTGTACATACTATTTATAATTTCGTATCTGTTTTTTTTTTTTTTTTTTAAGAAATATTAATTCCTCCACATGATCTGTACTGAGTCTCTCTGTGTGGTGTGACAATGTTGCCTGCACATGAGAAGACTCTCTCGCTAGAGGCTTCAGTAGCTGGGATTCCTAAAAACTGCCGAGCCATCTTGGCCAAACGAGGAAATACTGATTGGCCTTTTTCTCTCCACCATGTGAGTGGACAGTCTGTTCTTAATATTGGAGGAGCTTTGAGGTACTCCTCCACTTACTGGTTTGCTGCAAGCTGTTGTGATGAAGCCATTCGCTCAAACTCTAACCAAAATGATTGGTTTGTACTGGCAGTTTGCAAATTAGGAAGTGGTTTCTGTCGTGGGAACAAATGAAATTCAAATGTTCTGTAGTTCTCCAGATTAGTGCATGAACAAACTTTGATGAATAAAAACACAGAATGCATGGAGCACACAAATTAATACAGTAAATGTCAGTTACTTATAATGAACATAGCATTCATTTTATTAACACATATTAAACTGCAAAAAAAAAAAAAGGAAACCTTAGGCCTAGAGATTTATTTGCAGTAAATGTCTAAATAATGGCTTTCAGATACTACACAATTTTTAACTTTGAATCAGTTTTGCCTGTCACTGTAAGTAACAAGTTTTTTATATTAGTGCAAATAACAAAAAGTAAATAGTAATTCATTACGACGTACACAACTTACCCACATCTAAAGTTTCTTTTGGAATTGCTAACTTTGTGTTCCACTGCCAGCTGTTTTTCGTCTTGTGGTATCACTACACTTTTGTGGATCCAGCAACATGGAAGAGAAGTATAGTTCTTTGCGGTCGAACACAGGAAATCTTTCCTTAAGTTTCAGCAAAAGTAACTTGGCAAACTCAACATCTGAAGCAGATGATTTGGAAATTTTGGAATGGTTAGCTATGTACCTCTCCAGTGAAGACTTCAGTAGAAATAGCACTGGAATAACCATCGAAGTTGTTGGTGTTTTGTCACCATACAACTCAGTTGTAGTCTTATGCATTGGTTGCAGAATTTTAACATAACTTTCTACAAGTCGCCACTCTGAAACAGTTAAACTGTCTATTTGGTTTTGCAAACAGATATGTTGAGACACAGATTCTTTGCATGTGAGTAACTGTTCAAGCATAATATATTCTGAGTTCCAATGTGTTTCACAGTCTTGAATAAGCTGAAGCACAGGCTGGCATAAAGATTCTGTATTTTGTGTAATTCACTAGAAACTTTTGAAGTATGTTTATAGTGTCCGATAACAGAATGGACTTTTTAAAGCATGTTAGTCATTCCAGCCGTATCTCACTTTGCATAATTTAGAGCCAGTTGCAGTGTGTGGGCGAAGCAATTCAACTGGTCAATCTTTATGTCACTCAAGGATACGCCCAGTAAAATATTTCTCCCATTGTCAGTAACAGTATAAAATGGAATGGATAAGTTACTAAGTTTCCACTCTTCAAGCATGTTATCTTTTCTCCAATTGCAGCTCCAGTATGGCCACCAGGAAAATGGTACCACCCAAACAATATTTTTTTCATTTTAAATGACTTGTCAACAAAATTACAAGTACTTGACATGTAGGCAGCATTGCTGCCGGATGTCCACAAATCAAAAGTGAACGACATAGATGCGATGGAAATGCTTGTGAAATGGCTTCACACACTTTGATTCGAGCATTATTGAATAAATCTGGTATTACCACACGAGAGAAAGTGGTGCGTGAAGGTAACTTGTACAGTGGCTGTGCAATCTTCATAACAGTTTTGAACTTATCATTTTCCACCACACTATATGGCATAAAACTGTGAGCAATCTCCCCCAATAGCGTAAGTGAGTTTGCAAGCACGTGGATGATTGGAAGGCCATGTGGTGGTTTCTTGCAGCGTCAGTTGTTTATTACTGCTACCAACTTTGGTGGCCGGCTCTGCTGTTGTTACATTTCCAATGACTGCCTTTGCATCATCAAACTTTTTTTAATGCCGCATGCTGATTTAAATGTCTAAGCAGCCCGGACGTGTTGCCGTGTTCACATTTTATCACTATTTTGCAAGATATACATCTTGCCAATTATTTACTATCTTGAAGACGTTCGTAGAATTTTCACACGCTTAATTTTGTGATTTTTCTTGATTTATTATCAATGTTTTCCATGTATCAACTACAGTATTCTATTAAACACTCAACTATTTTAATAAAAACAGCTGTTTTCATGAACATGTGTAGAAGAAAGCAAATTCCCGACTTAAAAATACATAAAGCGAGAGTGTAAACAAAGCTCTTACCATAGAAACGACTATATTACAGCCTTCCATGGAAACTAAGTGCAACACAAACGGTTACCAAAGAGAAATGTTCGGACCACAGTAGGTTCGGACTTTTATTTCATCATACTTCTATGGTTTACTTGATCACCGTAAAGGAGAGGAATGGGATGCACATCCAACCAGCAGTATGCCACTATCTTTGAGAAAGCTAAATGTAAATATTACTGGCAATATGGCGACGGTTATTTGCCGGTTAAATTCGGTAAAACGACGAGAGTTGTTTGCGTGTAGGAGTTCAATTAAGTTACGTTGAGAAATTTCTACGAATTTTACACGATTTAAAATACAATCGAAAATTAATGTTGAATTATTTATTGCCGATAAAGGTTTTCTTCGTTAACACGATTCTACAAAGTAAATCGTGTGCTGTTTCCGAGACAAACATTTATGTAGTAGTAACGTTGACTAAAGGTCACGGTCAAAAATGTTCCTAATGTATATAATATATTAAAGCTGTTTACTAAACTTTGCGAATGTTCATCAAATTTCTCTATGAAATATGCGAATTCAAACTTCGGTAAGTAATAAAGTTTGCTTGCAGTGTAACAGCAAAAGTCTAACAGTGAACAAACAAATTCTCTTGTGTATACTTTAAAACTTAAAATAATGCCAGTATTGTCGTTTCTGGTTATGCAAAAGAGAGTATTTAAATTCCCGAAAATTTTGAGAGCCAAATTATTCCAGCCCGAAGTTTCAGGAAGGCTATTTTCCCGACTTTTTTTTTTCCAAAGTGCCGGGATCCCGCACACCCTTAGAACTTGCATGTGTTCCCAACAAGCTCTTTTTGCACAGCCATTCAATTTAAATTTCAGACACTTCGTCAACAAATTATTACGTATACATTTTAGAAGATTAGGTGGGTCATATCATAGTACAATTTCTTGTCCATTAATGATAAATCCAACATTACGGTTCTCAACTTCAGAACGTAAATATGTTTCCTGGGCCTGTCGTAAAAGTGAGTTAACATCTGCAGTGTTTGTACATGACTGTGGCAACTACCTTCAGTCCTGTGTCTTGCAAGGCACTGATCACTTCTTTTATACACTGTGCCAGTTGTGGGGCCTTGAAAGTTCTGTCAGTGAACATATATGCCACAGGTTGTTTCCATCTTCATATTCCTCTAACCATGAAGACAAGAACATGATCAGCAAATCTTGGTTTCTTGTTTCCATTGCCAATATCTGAGAACCATCTATACTAGCATCTTTCTTTCTGTACTGGATATTTGGGCGGATGCTCATCTCGTCAAACATGAGACAGCAATACCTGTCGTTCTCATTTAACTTGCTGACAGTGTCCTTCAAATATGTCATGACACGCATGTTGGTACCTGGCTTGAAGTCTATCTTGCGCAAGAAATTACTTAAAAGTATTTTTTAAGGCAGGGAGAAATATTTAGATTGCAACTTATACCCTTTAGTACTTTGTTTCAAAACTGACAGAGCAAATATCTTGTCATTCAAAGTGAAGCGCCTACTGTTTGGTTTCACGTTCTGAGTTTTGATCTGTGAGGTAATGAAGTTGTACGTAACACTGTCAACTTTGTTTATTAAGTTGTCGAACAACCTACTTTCAGATTATCTTTCTGCTAACCTCACTATGGTTTTGTAATATTTAACTCTCGTGGAGATACATTTCTTCTGTCTGAGCAACTTAGTTGCTTCAGTGTAAAGTATGTGTGCTTTAGGAGTAAGTTTTATTTGTCGTGTTGTCCCAGTCTTCTTGAGAAGCGACAGTTCTTCTTTCTTGGTACATGTATCTGAAAAAGAAAAATACAGATGTCAAAGTATCTGTTCACAACAAAGAAACATCGAATTGAGGTTGTGTAAGCAATCCATATTCTAAAACAAAAATCCAAACTGCTACTGAAATTAAAAATGTTGGCCTTGGAATGTCTCACACACACTGAAACCTTCTTCCTGCTTAAAAGTTAATTTTGCATCTTGCCGATATACAATTTTTTTTTAAAGAAATTTCCCAGATTAATAACTATTTATTTTTGTTTCAACACATCTTTCTTAACAGGGTTTCTCAGTAACTGGATAGTAAAAGTTGAACAAATTAACTTTTTAGTTTTATGTGCTTTATCAAATGCTCAAAAATTTGCATCTTTTCCATTACTGCGTAATCATTTACAGCAAAATTTCTGTAATATGCACAAACCATTTATAATTGAGGAAAATATTATTACAGTACACACATAGAAACATTACAAGGAAGGTACAGGTTCATAATTTGAGCTTAAGGTCGTGCTACAATCGAAATAACCGTAAACATCCGAATAACAGAATAGTTAACTACCTTTACAACAAATGGCGCCCGCCACAGTCATGCATAAAATTACTAGCAGATGTATCCACTGCATAGTTGCATAGATACAGCAAACTTTCAACTTTTCTATGAGAGAAACTATGAGTAGCCAATCACAATTAATTTTGATTACATCACTTGTAGGCTGCGACGAAATGAAATACTATTGGTTAATAAATCAAAACATCCGGTTGTATTATTCCAATTACAGCACAATGGACATTGTTGTGGCTGTTGATATAGGTATGTTTAGGGTTATTTCGATTGTAGCACAGCCTTTAGTTGATGAGTGAGTGACTGAGAGGAATTTTTTATAGATTCTAGTCAGTGCTTAACATCGAGGTTTTTAGCGCGGGTGAGGGGTGACATGAAGTGAATATGGATCATCGCCGGAATGAAATGGCGGCGGAAACGGGAGATTCCCCAGAAAACCCACCGACCAACCAACGGCATCGTACGACACGATTCCTATATGCGAAAATCCGCGGTCCGACCCCGCCGGGATTTGAACCAGGATCGCCTTGGTGGGAACCGAGTGGTTGTTAGTTGATCACATACCAATGAACATACTTGCTAAAGCTATGCATTTTATTCAAATTTCTTCTCAAAATGCAGTGATTACACCAATTTTAATTTCCTTTTTGCAACATACATTTAATCTACATATTGTTAACACAGAAAAAGTTAGTAACACAACCCTGGTTTAAATAACAGCTGCATCGATGAACAAGTTTGATATCATGTTCTTGTACATATTTTAGGAAATAAAAATTGTATTTTATCATTAACTTCGTAATAACAATACATGATGCACACTCAGAGGAAGTTCAAGTAACATCAGGAGACCTCTAGGTAACATTGTAGGGCATCTACTCTTTTTAGTTACCTATGGTTGGGGATTTGGGGAGAAATATTATTTTTAGTGCGAGTATATTTACACATGACTGTATAAAGTACAAGATAGTTGGAGAGGACGGGTGTCTGCAGGAGGATGTGAACAAATTGTAACAGAGGATGATAAAGAACAGAAAATAAACAAAAAAGCAAAGATTTTTAGATTTACTGAAAAATTAGTGATGAACATCGCTTACAAACACTAATTTCACACTTTCAAGCACTGTGCAATGTCTTTGAACAAGTTCCTTGAGAAACTGAAACTAAAAAAACATGTTCAATAGTAGTATTTTTGTAGGTTATTGAAACTGTTGTGGGGAGGTGTGCTGGGTGTTTGTGTGTGTCAAAATGTTGCTTCTTAATCTGGAAGTTCTCGTTGCAGTCGACGGTGGCGGAAGTTTGTGTCTGAGTTATACTTGTGTTAGTTAAAAATCAAACTGCAACTTAAACAGTGCTGACGATATTTCCAGGAGATATTTCGAGTGAAGCGGGAAATGCTCGCAATTAGAATTTGAAGTACCAGCTCAGCTGCACGTCTTTATATTTTCCATTTACAACATGATCTGCCACAATATACAGTTCCTTTTATAATTCTAGACTCCTGGCTTCAGAACAATGAGAACAACGAACTTAAGTTTTTTTATATACAGAAGACAACAAAAGAATATACTTTTCTTCAGATTGTTTGGCTACACACAGCCGCTTGTTCGCCACGAAATAGCTTGCATGCTGGAATTCAACTCGTTTCTGGACCGCTACTCAACTAATCAGTACAAAAGTCATTACAACATACGAGTGATCTGACTACATAATGACTACTGTAAAGGCGAAGCTTTCACACGTTACTAGTTGGTTCCTTTTCTTTCTAACTTACTACAGAGGTTACATTGATTCTTGTATGTATACTAACGAAGACAATACAGAAAAAGCTAACACTGGTAGTCCACCTAGTTGCGCCAGCGCCCCTTTGGTTTTCCTGCGCAGCCCCACTTCCTATGCGCTTCACTCAAATTATCTCCTGGAAATATCGTCAGCACTGTTTAAGTTGCAGTTTGGTTTTTAACTAAACGACCTAGTAATCTCTTCACTGAGCATTCGGGCAAGTATAACTCAAGACACAAACTTCCGCCACCGTCGACAGTAACGAGAACTTCCAGATTAAGAAGCAGCATTTTGACACACACAAACACCCAGAACCTCCTTCCACACCCCCCCCCTCCGGTTTCAACTGGCGCCGAAGAACAAGGATCTGAGGGAATCAAAGTACCTCGGAGGGCTCTACGACACACAACAACAACCAGGGGCAGTGCCAGCACAGTGGCAGTTCGAGGACAGCGGCAGTGAAGAGACTCAAACTTCAGTAGCCTTTTCTTTTTCCTTGCAAAAAAAATACCGTACTTAGATTTCAACAAAAGGTAAGGTAAATGAAGAGAGAAGACGACAAACAACAGGTTTGTGTTTATCAGTGCGGGTAGGTAACAAAAGTAAGCCGTATAAAATTGTGCCTCGTATTAGCAATTTTTTTTCTATTTTTTGTTGTTGTATTTGTTGTCTTGAGTCACCGAGAAAAAGTAGAAATAGGAGTGTAAACATGGGGCCATGTCTACCTCCCTAAGTGTACCTATAGCTAAGCCATAATCTAAGAAGAGGGAGGGAAAAACCGGCATAGTACCGTAAAAACCCTCTCGACAGAATAGGAGTGTAACCACTCAGCAGTTACATGCATTAAAAATAAAAATGGCACTGGAAAAGTGGGAAGGTCCAGGTTGTTAGTAGAGTTGTGAAGTAAGAATGAGGCTTTAACTGTATTTATTTTCTGTATTGTCCTTTTATTTTCATTTAGGGAGGGCGCTGGTTTTAACCAGGGCACTGTGGGTGAGCACAATACCCTGGTGGAGGACGAGGTTTTAAAGACGCCTCGTTCTCCCGTATCTCCAGTAGATACCTGAAACATACTTAAAAAGACATAAATTAGAACACTTAACTAGCTCACAGGCAAGCCTGATGAGCTAGCATTAATTTAAAATATATAAACGACTAAAATAATATGTTAATATGACTAAAATATTACGTTAAATGACTTAAATATTACGATTTTTGGACTCGTGCTTAGCACAGAATTATCTGTGCAAGCAGGAGGCCTCTGATTGGCCGTTAGTGATCCTGCTAGCCAATCACAGCTTCAGCCAATCACAGGCCTCCGCCGTTCCGGACCGACAGAAAACACCACAGCTAACTTACAGCTAGCAATTTCTGTAATTTAAACGTGTTAAATTGTGAGTGTACAGTAAAATAATAATTACCTAACTAATAAAATATCGCAATGTAATTTCAACAGCGGCGCTGCCACATGAGCCATAGGCTGTACAGTGTATATTATATCATATGCTGTGAAATACATAGTGCTTCGCAGTGTTGTTTTCGTGGAGAAAATCTTGAGAAATATAACGTGTTACCCCAGGTTTCCCCTGTAAGTGTAACTTGTAATTGTTTTGTGTAATTGTGCGGCTCCTGCCATGCATACTCAGACCGGTACTGGGGCTGAAGGCTTCCAGACGAGCCCAAGCAGCATGACAGGTGGTGATGTCAGCACAGGCAGAAAGCTCCTAAAGCGGGCCGTGCCAAACCTGATGCCTAGAGAGGAGGTGTGTTGGTGACTTATATTTAGAAACGGATTAAATTAATGGACGTATTACTATGTAGGAGCTAACAATTAACAATTTTACCAGCTAATTTATATCTATTAGCTGCGCAGGCGCTAGGGCGAGTCGCGAGACAGTGTATTTCATGTTCCGGACCTCGCGAGAGTTTAGAAAACCGCATAGTAGGTCGTGGGGCAGGGGCCCCATGAGTGGCCGGAGTTCCGGCCAATCACAGAGCCCGCTGGTTCCGGACCGAGAAAACTAAGGAGGCCTATGAGCTAGAAGCGATTTTGGTCGCTTATAACGCTGATTTTCATCAGGATTATAATCCCCAAGGCTTGCTATTAAAGGATTTAAATTATTTTGGCTAGTAGCATAAAATTGCTTTGCCATTTTACGGAAAACGTCTTGCAGCAGCTCTTGTTTAAGCTCTGCATGCAAGTATCTTATAGGTGTATACCTAGGTGCATCTGCCGCGATTCTTAGGCATTTATTTTGCAACACTTGTGTGCCATTTCGCGCAATAAGCCCACGCTGGAGCTGCATACGTTAAAATGAGGCGGATCATTGTATTATAAATTAAAAGTCCGTTTTTTCAGCTTAAGGCTGGAGTTGCGGTTTGTCATTGGATAAAGTGCCGACATGCGAGCATAAGCAAGGTTTCTCTTGCTCTCAACATGACTTCGCAATGTCAGCCTTTTATCCAGTATAACGCCTAGATATTTCTCTTCGTTTTTATAAGGTATTTCCTCGTTAAAAAGAGTGAGGCGGGGAAGATTGGCAGGAATGTGTCGGCGTGTGTAGACCACAGCTTCGCATTTGCCTACATTAATTTTTATTCGCCACAGGCGGAAATAATTTTCTAGCTCATTGAGCATTTCCTGGGCTCGCCGAGATGCGATCTCGGCACTTCTGGATCGCGTGTATATAACTGTGTCGTCGGCATATACACCTAGGTTCATGTTCCAATTAGGGGGCCGCGGAATATCGCTAGTATATAAGTTATATAAAACTGGGCCTAGTATGCTGCCTTG
>PNEQ01091957.1:0-25693 GCA_003012365.1 Medauroidea extradentata
CAATTTCTTATTTTTAACATAAAACTTGGTGTAGTAATGGTATTTAGATGAGAACTATTGCAATGTGATCGTGATACAATGACGAGGAGAATGAATGGTCGCAAGACATAGTTATTATTGCACATTAATTTATGATGGTTGACACTGATGACTATTGAATATACTAAATCGGGGTGGCGACCATATGGGCCTGTCACACTTTTTTTTTTTTTTTTTTTCAGTTATCCCAGTTATTTAGTTTGTTTTTTCGTTGGTTTTTTTATTAGTTTGTTTATGTTTATTTGTGTTGTGTCTGACGTGATTACTTATTGGGTTTAGTGTGTAATTTAAACAAGCTTTTCTTGTTGGATTTTTGTTACTACAATGTGCTGCAATTACGTATGTACACAATTTTTTGCATAATTATTGACTCCCGTTATATTATTTTTAACATTTTACTCTCCCAGTTTTAATTTTTGTATAGTGTACTATTGTAAGTCCACCATTTTATAATATATCACAACACAAATACCTAATGATTTCATTAAATAGTTAGAGAATGAGTGAACTTCTTGTAACCAGATTTAATATTTTGACAGTTCATCATTCATGGTTTGATTTAAATACCGTATAAACCCACGTACCACCTGCACCTTTTTGTGAAAATATAAGTTTCTAAAAGTGGGGTGCAGGTGGTACATTGGTCAAACTGCACTTGGGCCATTTTTGCACTGAAGAAAAAGTATTACCGTAGTACAACTTGCCACCTTTTTCGTTAAGCAAGGTATTGTGCGAGGTAGAGTGAACCCTAGTTTTTTGACGAATGACTTAATTAATTCACGTAATGGCTGTGATAACCATGTGGAATGATGTCAGCCGCACGGCTGTGTTGTGCACTGTGTAAATGGTTGAAGATAGGATGGAATGGGCGGGTGGAGCAAAGCTTGTTGGGCGGGGGAGGGGGTGGGAGATAGAGCCAGCAGCGAAGGTCACATTTCATTCGGTATTGCCACGTTGTAGCTTGCAGCGCACAAACATCTCGAGCGTGTTAGCGAAGCACAGCACATACCGTTAAGTACCGAGTGGTTTCATACGTGTATTCATAGCTGAAAGTAGAACTGAGTCGTAAGAGGCTACGTTCATTCACAGTTGCGGAAAAATTAAAGATTATTAGTGAAGCGGAAGAGTTCGGTAACCGTGCTGCGTGAAGAAAATTTGATGTCGACGAATCGTGTGTGCGAGATTGGAGGAAGAATAAAGACAAACTACAAATGGCCAGTGGTGAGAAGACGTGCGTTTCGTGGTGCGGCAGCGAAGTTTCCAGAAATCGTTGCGTGACTGGGATGAGACGCGTGCCTTATCGATCGTTCATTGCCGAGCGCGAGACAAAGAGGCAGGAGTGAGAGAGCAAACGGTAACAGCTGGGCTGGCAAGGTCACGCTCGCGCCAGTCAGATCTTATCTGTCGCCCGCTACAGTGCCACGTAGCACTCACCTGGCTTCTATTTGTCATTGTTATTAAACATCTTGACCAAAAAAATATAAATTTACTTTGTAATTCTTTAATATTTGTGACTGTTTAAAACTAAACTCCCTTCTCATAGAAAACGATTTTCTACACACAGATCTGTTCCAAAACTTTTCATCCGACAATGTCATTCTAAAAATCAGGGTGCGTGTCTTACACAGGGGCGGGTGGTGCGTGGGTTTATACGGTAGTCTTAATTCGTTTAGGGCCATCATTATTGATGTCTTGACCTAAGTGAAAAATATGTAATGTCTTTTTTTTTTGTATTTACATGGCTGACTGAAATTGTAGTTAATTTACACCCATGTTTAGGAAAGTATTGCTGGTAACTTTGTGTTTTTATACTGTATAAATATTTTTCTGATGGGTCTGGAGATTAATAGTGAGGTCTAAAGCAGTAAACATTTTGCTTGATGATGTAAAATTAGTTATTAATGATAATGTTTCAGAATGCGTTACTGCTGACAATGCCAGAGGAAGTGCTGACTCTATACACACCCACAGCATATGACAAGACGGAGTGGCTGCAGTCTTTAAATGCAGCTATCAAGAAGTGTCTCATGAAGAGCCACTTGCACGTCCCACCGTCTGCCAGGACTGCTACTTACACCTTTACAAAACATCCTCAATACAAAGATGCCAGGTATACAGGTCAGTTTGTGTGTGGCCAGCACCATTGTGGTGTCTTGGAAACTATGCGTTTTAGTTGCTAATAGATTTATTGTAACATATACACACTATTGGTACATGTAATTCCCTGCCATCAGCGTGATTGTGCTTGGGACAGTCAGTGATTCTCAGTTACCTGATGTTTCACAGGCCGCTGGATTAACGGGAAGATGCACGGCCCTGGAAAGTTGGAGTGGGTGGACAGCCGCACGTACGTGGGGCAGTTTCAGAACAATCAGATGCATGGCTATGGTCGCATGGACACCCCTGAAGTGTGCATTTACGAAGGCCAGTGGAAAGATGGACAGCAAAATGGCATTGGAGTTATGAAGTGAGTAAAAACTGCAATTCCACGTCCATTTTGAGTATTTGAGAGTAAAGTACATATTTAAATATTAGCTTTGTTTGCTGCAACTGTGTGGTGTGTGTTGAAACAGAGGGCATTAGGAATGTGGGCTGGGCAGGCCTTTAAGTAAGTTGGTTGCTTAATTATAAGTCACAACACAACTAGTTACCTTTTTTTTTTTTTTTTTTACCTTTTCTCCCTATCAGTATCCAGAAACACAAGATTTCAACGGTTAATTTACATTCCTTATAGTCGATTTATGTAATTTCTTTTACCTTTTTACAGAATCTGATTCACTTAAAAGTGGGTGTCACATTATAAGTGTAAAGATAATCAAATGTTGGAGAATATTTGCAACTATGCCGTTAGCGAGTGATCTTTGTCTAGGTCACTAGTAGTTTGCAGACAGTGGAGTTATTGATTTATTAATACAGTATCTATTTCCTTCCATACTCTGCAGTCTACTTTACTTTGTTTACAACTTGTCTATAGTGTCATATTAAACATGTGTTGTTTACAGTTTCACATGTCTGCACACAGAGACACACAAACATGTGCATGCAAAACACGTTCAATATTTATTGGATATTCTTTTATTCTGAAATATGTGCAAAGTGCTGAGCCTTTTAAGTAAAATCAATATTTAATTAAAACAGACATTTTTGTTTTATTACTGTTACCAATTTTAAGCACAGTAATATAATTTTATGTATAGCTTTGTATTATTTTGAGGTAAAAATTGGTTATTTTCAGTTTTGCGGCAGTATTCTCAGGAACCATTGACAGTTGTAAAATGAAGGGTTCCTTTGTAATTTTTTTTACATTCTAAACAGTTTCTGACAAGAGCCTTGAACTAATACTAAATATTGTAGCATATGTATAAATTTGCAGCCTTTCATCACCTGCTGGTTATGTTAATTTTCACCTACGTGTGATCAGCGCTATACTATTTTAGTGTAAATTTACAATTAAAGGTATGAGCAGGTTGTTTTTAAGGGCACAGTTCATCAAAAATTTTAATTGTATCAAAAATGTTTATATCTGTGCTAGGAATGGTTTGTTTTCCAGACATACGGTAACACTGTGGACCTAATGTGTATCGGCTCATTTAAAGGAATTTTTAAATGTATTTTTTTATTTAAGTTAGTACCACAAGTGACTGTGTATTTGGGGAAGGAATATTGCATCTTTATTTACATGTGTATAAATTGTTAATTTCAGTTAGGGAGTTATAAGTACAGTTCAATGAGTAAGTCACATGGCTTAAGGGTGATGGCAACATATCTTTGTTTGAACAAGGGAACCTAGTCTACACCATGTTTGTCAGGGTGGTAGAGGCATCAGATTTTTTTGTGTGTTTTGCTTGTGCTCTCCTTATTAGAAAGCATTTTAGAGCCTGGAAAACCATTGGCTGACCCTGTAGTTGTGTGTTGGTGAATAGTGGTGGGCCAGTAAGACTTACTTGTATGCCTAATTAAGCAATGAGTGAGGACTAAGCCTGTGATTGGCTAGCTGAGGAATGTGTAGTAGTGGTTACAGGGTCAGACAAACAAACCATAGCCATGCACGAGAAAACTTCACACCGTGGTCCGAAGATTTTATAATAGAATAGAGACTGATAAATTCATTGCGTGTACCATGGCCTCAACCATCTTTATAATTTTGTAAATGTTTAATTTGGTGAAACTTTCGCAGACTCTCAGTTTTTATACTATTAAATTTTTTTCCCATCCACACGCATAGGCCATTGGATGTGAAATGCTGTGGCATTTCCTTTCATAAACATAGGCCAAAGTTTTGTTATTTTCCTTCCAGAACTAATCAGTGTGTGTTTTTTTTTATTACAAAACATTTCCTCGCCAATGCACTACTAACTGGGGGAATTAAATTTTTTGTACGAATGATTTTTAAATATCAGGGATAAAAAAGGGAACAGGCATAATTATTTTATTTCTGTGAGTAAAACCATATATATCCAGGTACTATCCGCCCCCGTGCAAGACCAACACCCCTGCTTTTTGAGAAACGTGCTGGGAAAAAGATTTTTTATAGCAAATTTGTATTGAAAAAAAAAATTTGTATTGAGAGTTAGTTTCCTTTTAAACAGTCACAAATCATAAAGAATTACAAAGTACTGTGTATACTTATGTCAGCCCTTGTATTTTAATATAAAGCTTAGAAAGAAAACTAGAAGGCAAGTGAGAGTGCAATGTGACATTGTTGCGGGCTCGGCCGTAGAAGAACAGATCTGGACACTCGCCTGGAAACTTGACCCCCTTGTTGTTTGGCTGCAGTTCACCAAGTTACCGATAATGCTATACATTTTTGGCGCTGTAATACGGGCGGTCGAGCTCAAAATCTGCCCACTTCCCTCCCACTAAGATAAACAATTTATCAAAACGTGTTTTTTTATAAATTTATTAAATATTTCCTTCGCTGACAATTTCAAACCATGGCTCCAGAAATTTTTATTTTCTTTATAATGTTAGCAATGGAAAAAAGTAGGCGGAGTTTGGGTTCGACCGCCCGGATTACAACGCCAAAAAGTTCAACATTCTCGGTAACTTGACTAACTACAGCCAAACAACAAGGGGGTCAAGCAAAATACTTTGGTAGATAAGACGAGTGTCCAGACCTGTTCTTCTACGACCGTGGTTGCGGGCAACCGATTCAACGTCTGATTGTAGGCATGAGTGGGACCTTACCTGGCTGTTCAGTATTTGCTCTCTCACTCCAGTGACTCATTTCAATATGTACTTTTAGCCAACATACGTGTATACCTATTTGGTACCAATGGTCCATGCTTCGCTAAATTACCCTCAGGACAGTTTTTGCATAGCAAAGCTGCAATATGGCAATGCCTCAAGGTATGTAACCTGGACTGTCGGCTCTACCATCCACCCCTTCCCTTCTGTTTGCTTAACTACTCCAGCCATCCCCTCTTCAACTGCGCTATCATTCCACATTGCTATCACAGCCATTACATGAATTTATTAAGCCATTTCACGCTCATTGTTTCATGTGAACTCGCACCATTATTCCCAAAAGTTCCTTTCAACAAGCAGGGGCTGTCAGCTTGTCCTACGACAGAATACCAGCGTGGCAGCTCTTTTTCGTCAGCGTGCGAAAACAGCCCAAGTGCAGTTTGACCCACATACCACCCGCACCCTATTTTTACAAACTTAAATCTTGGTAAAAAGGTGCAGATGGTACCTGGGTATATACGGTAGTTCTGTGCCCGTAGAGCAGAATTTAAATACCAAGAGAGCTAGTCGTGGTAAATAGAAAGAAGAATTATATTTGGCTGACCTCTAACAAAATTGCTTTCAGTTCATCGTAACAGAACCGGCTCGCAAGGATGTAGCTCATTGGTCTGTTACTACACTGCTTTGATACCGTAGGTCCGAGCTATAATTTCTAGAGAGATAACAACACCAACACACAATACATTGTGACAATTTTTATTGTGATGAAAAATTAAAATATTTAATGTTCATAGTTAATGTATAATGGGCATGAATGGCCAGGCCCAAATACCAACAAAAATTACAGAAACCTTTTAATTGGAAGTTAATAAGAATAAGGAGAAGCAGAAGCCTCTTAAATATTGTAACATGAATACCAGGTGTTGATGAACAGATGATAAACACTATAGTGGGATAGAGAATCACAAATGAAAAATAGCAGAACAAGGGAACAAAAGGTAGTGTTGGGGCCAGGCGTTTATTATTTGATTGGAATTCAGCATTGTTTCGTGAAGTGATGAAACACTTCAGTGAGATGTTTTGGAACTTTAGAATAATTATAAAATATTGCATGAGTATCTGGTTTATACACATGAATCATAACATTTGTGCATACCGTAAAACAAAATTGTAAAATCCTTTGCTTTAATTGATTTTGTGTTTGCAGAAGAAAAAAGGAATAGTTATAAAATTATAATTCATTCACTGGGTTTTTTTTAAATACTTGAAGCCATGCTGTTTGTCTCTGCAGTGTGTTGTATGTGTGTGGGAAACTTGTAGGCTATATGTTTAGTTTATTTTTGTGAATTTATCTTTTTTGTTGTAAATTTTTATAGTTACCTTTATTTTGATTCATGCCTTAGAACACAATATTTATTGTGATAAATGAGAGGCATATAACGTAGTAATATATGTCTCATAAAACAGAAAGGTTCATTAACGTGAAAAACCAGTTAGAAAGAATGATTTGCTGATATACTTGGAAAGACAGCAGATATAAAATATTTATAGATACTTTTTTGTTTGATATACAATTTTCAAAAATTTTACTTGATGTATTTATTCACTGCAACACAATGTTTTCGAGATTTAAAAAAAATAATGCCTGCATTTCTAGTAGGTTCAAAATTTTGGCCCTCAATTTTAACACCCTAGGCCTGTGTATTCATGGGATAGTAAAATGTCATTAATTTTATGGAAAGGAAACATCCTAGGAACGTTTTGTATCTTTTAATTGCAGATTAATTTGCTATAGAAATGACCTACTTGTTAGTATCCACTGTTCTATGCACACACAAGGTCTGTTGCTCTTGTGCTAATGGACATGGTCATGGCTCGAGTATGAACACGACAATGTATTCTAACATGCTGGCCATTGAACTCTTGAAATAAGGTAAACCACCTGAGATCCCATAGCAACCCAAGATCCGATAGGAAAAATTTTAAAATGGCGAAAAAATACTCTTTGAATATGTCGATTGTTTCTCTAAGCGTATAATTGTCTGTAGACTTCGCTCTTTCACATGCAGCAGGTGGTGACACTGGTAGTATCACCATTATGAAGCAACATATTTTTTTGTGATTGCCTGTGCAGTTTCCGAGAAGAATCACCATTCCTAGCATGAAAGCAGCAGGCAAGTTCACTTCTATAGCTTTGTATTGTGTAATATGCATTTGTTTTGAATTTCGTTAGGTTTGATAGCTTCAGAAAAGATTACTCAGCAACAGATAATAATTAGTTTTGGAAATATTTAAAAGGGGTATCAGATCCAAGGCATATGATCCTAACATTATTACCCTCAATCGGATAGTGAAAAGTAATGTTTGTAAAATATTGTGTTAATCATTGGGATAGACGCCGCAGACGATAATAAATCATGGATGATCCGGAACTGTAGTAAAATGTGTTTTTAAATTATTTTTGTGAGTTGGGAACAACCCTTCTGTGTAGCAACTGTGAGAGCTGGCAGTTACATACAATAGCAATACAGTATACGTGTTGTAAGAACACAGTAGTCATCCATGTATTCTGAAACCCTCACAAAATGTCAGGTATCTGATAGCAATGCAGCCACAGCAGTTTCTCTCAAGTCCTACAGTATTTACCTATGTACCACCCGCACATTTTTTGGTAAAAAAAAAAAAAAAAAGCACTTGTACTTGAAAAGTCTGGGTGGAGTCATACACGGAAATAAAAGCTTTTGAATAAATAAGGCTTGGAATGTTGGGTTTATTATACATTACAGACTGCTGGAAGGATTTATCACAATATGAATAAGTACCAAACCCTTTTGTGTCAAATTGTAGCAGTTTAGTAGTAGCCTAAATATGCAATACAGACATTACTGTGGCAACGGCCGTGCATACAGCTTGTGGGCGGCTGCCGGACCCAGGCCGTGCCAAGCTTACGTGAAGCCAGCGTGCACCTGGATCCTTTGTCTCACTTGCTTGGTCCATTGAGCAAGCATCTAGGCACGCGCTGCACTGTGTGTGGGGGCGCGGAGAACCAAGAAAGAGATAGTAATTGATTGCTCCACGAGAAAGAACCACAGGACAGCACACTCTTTTTAAGTACTGACGATTACCCACAGAGTGCAGTGTACGCTGTTGTTGCAAAGCCTTTACATGTCATGCTGCATGCACCGACCTTCACTATTGTTTGTATGTCTTCAAATTGCCAAGCGGTGCTAAGCACTATTTAAATTTTTCGTGCGTCATTTAATTCTTAAGACTTCGTCCACATATTTTATTTGATTAATATTTATAGTTATTTAATTATTTTGTCAAATAAATGGTAAGTAAATTGGTGCTGAATATTGGAAAAAAAGTTTTTCCTTGAGAGTAGGTTCAAAATGTGGGGTACGGGTCATATGTAGGGGCTGGTATTACATAGGTAAATACGGTATTCTCCTTCTTCCGTTGTTCACTTTCCGGTCTGTTGCTGCAGGTTTATGCCCCCCTCTTCTTTTCTCTTGTAATTCACGTTTTATTGTAAACATCGTGATAAACCAGCTTAGAAAGATGACACGAAACAATTTTTTTTCTTACATCCACATTGTCTCTTCAACCACAGAACTGAAATCCGTATATAAGGGTAAAAAGAATAAATTGACACTTACAACAAAACTTATAATTTTTAATTAAATTTTTTATTTTTTAATGTTAACTTAAAGACGAAGTCACTAGTTATAGAGTTTAAATGTCATTTTAGTTTTATATGGTGACAGAATTTATAGCATAAAATGTTTAGAATATTGCTGCAAGTCACTCATAAAAGACTGCCGTAGGGTGTCATCGTAGGTGTGTTCGCGTTTCTTCTAGCTAAGAGCAACTTATTTTTTTCACGAGCAGTGTAATAGCTGAAAAAGCAACTGCTTTATACATAAACACATGTATCCACCACTCTACGTAATAACACCACAACATTAATTAACATTTTTTCCACATGTCAGAACACAACTACGTCATACATGCTAGTAACTATATTTTCGTGACAATTTGCCTTTGAAGTTTATAAACATGAAACTTCACTTTCCATATTTTTGTTCATGCACCAGTAGGCTACGCAATTTAAGGTTATGAAAAATGTAATTTTGCGCAAGAAATTAATCTCAAGGATAAGTGTTTATGTAACATTATTATTGTATTTGCTATGGTGGTGCCTGGTCCTATTGCAACTGATACACATTACACTCATCATAAGTAAACAACTTCCAGCATTCACGACTACAGTATCTGATGTTTTTAATTTTAACATGGCTGTTGTTATTTTTGTCTTGCTAGTTCCACTACTGCTGCTGTACCTCAGCAGAAATAGCTATAAACTAGTAAACTAGCAACGAACATGAACACACTTTGTGTTGTGCCTACGCGGTAGCTAGTAACTGCCTGGGCTGCAGTAATCTTGCAGCGTCGTACAAAGTACTATTGTACTTTTTTTTTGTTTTATGTGGCTGTCTCTCTCTCCCTCCCAATCCATTCATTATCAAGGCCAGCTGGAGAAATTACAGCTTAAGGTCTAAGCAACAGCATCTGTGGTGTGTTACATATCTGTTGTCAAACAATCCCCTTTCCTCCCTCTCAAACCATCCGTTCATCAGTCACCCCTGCACAAAAAAAAAAAAAGATGAATTTATTTGTGGGCACATCCCTTCTCCTTCCTCTGTTATCTTACTTGTGCGTCTTTCCTGTCTCCCACTGGTGTTATCAAATTGTAATTTTCTCCATCCCCTTTCTTTTTAACAATACAAGACTGCTTGCAATTTGTACTTCTGCTTTTTTTCCATAGGCCATAATATGTGATCTCAGCAATAAAATTGTATCAAAAGTAGTTTTATGTAACTTTCTCCTTCCTATTTATTATTTCGGGCATCTGGTCGATAATATATACACACTTCATTCAAAGAAAAACACGTGTTTAAAAATAACACAAAGCTGATACACGAAAAATCATTCAGTGAATGAATGAGACTGCGATGCGTGGCAGCAGTGGAACGAGATGCTGATAGCAGATACTTATGTGGCATTGCCAGTTTGCAACTTCATTCTGCAACTTTACCTATCTGAGTTTTAAACTGCAAGTGTTCAAATTATGCGGCGTTGCAGCATGTCGCTCGTATTATTTTTTACATGGAACCGCTTAACTTATTCATATTATGTTCATCTACGAGAACACACACTTGAAACTATGCTTCTGTGTTTTCAAAATTCAGCACGCTTTTTAGAAACATGATTTTCGGGCCTCACAAAATGGCTAAAAACAAGTTTTTTAGACGGTTGTAACTCCAAAAATATTACCTGAATTCGTAAAGTGCAAAGCGAGAGGCGTGCGTCTGTCTTTACTTCATACTATTCAAAAATAAAATGGTGTGGTCACTGCTTAAAGTCCCGTAGGAAAATGACTTCAACGAATACCGTGCTCACCAGTTTGGCGCGCTGCTAATAGCTGCGGTATCCTTCTCGTCTAGCATGAGACACTGGCTCTTATCGCTACGCTGTTCCCACGCGTAAAAAGTGGAAATTCAACACTGGCAAAGACTGTTCGTAAGCTTCATTAAAAATTATGTTTATTTTGTTCATCTGAAAACAAAATGATAATGTGGTGAGTAGCATACTTGAAATTGTTCTATTTTTTTTTTATTTCAAAGAATTGAAATTGAAATTAAAAAAAAAAAAACATTTTAAAAGTTATTTTTTCATGTGGTACTGCTTTGTTGTTTATGTACTTTTAATCAATTATTACTATACAAAACACTTTAAAAAGTTTCTCTAATAATTGTGTTATGCATTACAGATTTTATTTATATTTTTGCCAACTTTACATATACGATCAGAACAAGGGATACAGGAATACAGGAATTTTCAATTTTCCCTACCTGAATCGTGGATGATTGGTATGGCCTATTTTAAAAATCTGTAAATTAAACCACTTGTGCGATTTTATTCAAACACTTTTCTAGACAAAGAAGCTTGCTAAATTTGCCCAGTATATATATGTATGTTTGTGTGTGTGTATATATAGAGTATATGTATGTGTGTGTGTATGTCTATATATATATATATATATATATATAACACATCAGTTTAAACAATTCTCCTATGCAGAATTTTGTTAACGTGAAATTTCCTTTACGTATTGAACTCCGAGTGGTTTACCTGATTCCTTTGCACAGTGACTCAGGATTTAATTAACTGCAGAACACAGTCGTTACTTACAATTCAGAATTTTAGATAATAGCTGTTAAAGGCTGTAAGATATACAGCACATAAAATGTTTAGCAGCCATCAGTGGCATATTTAAATTACCAATTAACAGTGAAACTCAATAAATATATATATTTTTATAACTTAATAAAGTTTTTTTATGCTGCGTTGCTATTAAATTTGGTGGGCACAGTACTAATAAATTTTGTGGTCATAGCATCTTTTAAATTTAGTCATCTCTTAGCAATACAATTCAAACAGAAATGCACAAGAGCTAACAGAATTATACTTTTAGAGGTACTTAAAAAGACAGATGGGCAAAATATTTTTTTGCTCATTTGCGATGTGTAGCTGGCTGTGTCAGCTTCTTTGGCACACTGCAGTTTAGTATGTGATGGTAGATAACGTCTACGTAGAAAGTCTGGCAGCTGAGGGGTAAACTAAAGTTTGGCAGGAAATTAAAATGTGCCATGGTAGTTACGTCGAGGCTTGTTGGTTGTCTGTATTTGATAATGTACTGATGTGTTACAGTAGTTTCTGGTGACTCAGCACCACAATATTGTCATAGTAAGTAGTGAGACCCTCTTTACTCTGGTATTGTAACGTATGTCAGTAGTCAGGTTGTGAAAGTCTGCATGTTCAGCAACTATTTTTTTTATATGGGTTCATGCTTACACCAAACATGGTTTGTTTGGTATAGACCCTGTGGCTATTCATCATTTTAATGTGTTTGTGGTCAGGCCTTCGTATTCTGCGTTGCACTAAACACACTGTAGCTGATAAGATCAGGTTCCATGTTGCGCAGCTATGGTTGTCTTGAATAATGTTTCACTGCCTTGTATTAGTCCTATTCCTGGCCACTGCTGTGCCGCCATACTTGTTACCCTGTCTGGTGGGCTCTATATATGATCACTGCCATTTTGCCACACTCTGGCATTGTCCACTTGTTATCCTTAATCAGGGCTGACAATGTCTGAGGCCCTGCTGTGAGATGCCATATCAGTTGCAGTGTCTGGGACTTTCTGGCTTATGGTCAGCCTTGCAGATGGCGGTATGACTTTTTATTTCTGGTTCTTCTGTTGGTCTCCAAGTGTGAGCAAGAGCCACGTCCCAAACATAACAAATTCCATGGTGGAGGTGATCCACATGACTCAAAGATGCCTCCCTGGGGCCAGAACACCACATTGCCGTGAAAGGAACAGTCATGCTACACAGGAGGTTGATACCTCAGGCCACTGATCCATATCTCTTTGTGAGACGTATTCCCCGGACAGCTAGCCCATATGTCGCTGCACGCTGCCTGCCGGCCCAGGCACGCTGCCACAAGGAACTATGTAGGTCCGTAATCAAGTCCACTACATGGCTACTTTGTCCTACTGGCTACAGTGCCCCCTCATATTTTGCCAAAGATCATAGCATTACTTATTTCCTTACTACAACATATGCCCTGCTCACGCTTGGCCACTGGTGTTGCTGGCTGGCCTGTCCCGGCCCTGGCGGTGTTTGGCTGTTCAGTGTACCACTGAACATTATTATATTTGTGGTAGTGTTGGCATGCTGATAAAATCAGTGACCACACAACATGGAAATGAGAAGGGGCATTGTCCAATTACAAAACACATATTATTTTTCGCCTACTTTAACACGACAGGACCAATAGTTACGAATTGATGCTTCATTACTCGTTTATTCTGTTTGAATAAGGCTGTGACAACATGCCATTTTTTTTGGGTGTTCTATCCCACGTGTTAATTTTTCATATACTGACATGAAGTGTGTGTTGTTTTTCTGCTTCAGGTATGAGAATGGAGATATGTATGAAGGCCACTTCAGGGATGGAAAGGCTCATGGACACGGAGTGTACAAGCAAGGCCACTTCCTTGCTTCTGTTGCGTCTGTTTACATTGGAGAGTGGGTGAATGGCATGAAGCAAGGCTATGGGGTCATGGATGATATTGTTACTGGTATGTGTTGAACAATGTGTAGTCAAGAAATGTGTTTTTAACCTATTGGTAATGTAGGCAATTTTCGTTACTTTATGGTTATGGGTTTTGGTTTTTTTTTACAACATCTTGGTGCTAAAAATTATATTCATTCACTCATTCTTGTAATTTGTAGATGTGACAGGCCTCCCTTTCTTTAACCGAATGGGTCATGTCAAGTCGCTATTAAAACCAGTGTTGTCATAATCTCTAACATGGTGTATTTACTGTCTGTGTGTTTATATTTTATGCTGCCAAAGAATATTATGTAAACGGCCTAGCAAAACAAGGAGATAACCAAGCTGTGCGGCTATAAAAACTCTGGGAAGATAAATCTGTCTGTATAATAAGTCTGTAAATTACCAGTATTAATTAATTTAATTTAGCGAAGTTTAATTATTTGCATTTTCTGGCAACACAGAAATATTTATGGCCCGCACTATGTTAATTGTTTACTTTGACAGGGGGAGGGGGTCATTGCTGTTAGTAAAAATCATTAAGGGAAGTATCATAGAATATTTTGTCACGAGAATTCACATCCAATAATCACATATACTTTTAGATTACATATCTATTAGAGAAGTGCTTGTGCATGTGTGTTTTCTAATATACCTAATTACGCTTGGCATTTGTGTCTTAGGCCTTGTATTTCCTCCTTTGCAAGTGTTTATTTGATGTGCTCTTAAATTGGCAATACAGTTTGTGTTTGTTGCTGTTTAGTTATCTCATTCACTTCTCCGCGTTTGATGGCAGTAGACACTTCATGGCTGCCAGCGATTTATTTGCTGATGGTGGCTTCCTTTTGTAGGTGTGGTTACACCATCCTTGCACCTATCGCACTGTTTGCTGCTCCCACAATGGGTTGTGGCTTCACTGTTCATAAACATCTTGCGCGGTTCCATGCCAAATGTTTGTTTGGTCTTTTTGAATAGCGCTGCAATGTCTGTTAAATTTAATTGTTTATTAGGAAACAGCTGACAATCCCTACTGTGATGGACACTGTACAAACATATATCACATGTTTGCTGAGCTAAATTTCAAGGCACAATTTTCTGTTTACCCTTACTCAGTGGCTTGATGAATTTGTCATGTTTGTCATTTCCCCCGTGCTTACATGTGTAAGGCTTTTGTGTTTGTATTGTTCCATTATTTCTAGCAGTGTAGCCTGCCCTGTATTTGAGATGCCTTGGCTGTTTACCTTTTGCGCATTTATTATCTCACCTTTACAATTTCGAGATATTAAAAATTTTTGTTTGGATATGTGTTTGCAAAATTTGGTCTTGTAACTTACATTTGCGACCTAACTGTGGTTTGGGTTACATAATTCCTATCCTGAGTGTGATACTTTCAATTTTCTGTTGTTGATAACATATGCTATTAGGCTTTGAGTTTCTACGTTCTGTGTTTGCATAGGACGCTCTTTGGCCTATATTACCTTCATCCTGATCTGAGCCACTGTAATCTGAATTATGTTTCATAATTTGTTCAGATTTCTGATCGGAACTGGCATATTCAGACTCCTTGTGTAAAATATTTTATTTCGAGTTTTGTTCGGAATTGTTATAGTCAGACCCATGTTCAGATATGCTATAATTGGATTCCTTGCTACTGCTGTAACTGTCATGCTCTAATAATAGTGTTTGGTATCTGATTATAGAGAATCCTCCCCACTCAAGCTACATTCTATCTCCTGGTCATTCATTGTGTAGATTTTATATCCTACAGGACAATAGTCCCACGTAATTTAGTTTTTTTTACGTATAATTTCCTTTTCATTGTAACTGTTTTTCTTTTGACTTCTTCACTACTTTCTACCACGGCTGTCTGACTTTTCCCGGATTTCTCTTAATTCCTCACTGTCTTTCTGGCTTCAGACCTGGCAACATTATTTTTGTACCTACTCGATTTTACCTCTCTCTGTATCATTACTACTGGTTGTAAATTGTTGCTGTGATAATATGTTGACCTATCTATCCTATTTTGATGGTTGCTACCCCTGTCCGGTTGTAAACCATTTCAATTTCTTTACTAAGTTTTGTAAGTCCTATCTCTAGCACTTTGATTCTGCCTAACTATTCCTTTGATAGTTAGTATGCCAAACATGGTTACAGTTATGTGATGCATGTATTTCAACACTGGTTTTTCCCAATTCCTCTTTGATTTTTTATATTTCCTTTTGTAGCTTACTCGGTTTTTAATTCACGTGCCCTGCTTCAACACACTGATTGTAACATCTTATGACTGATTTTACTCTATCTAAATTTCTTAATTTCTTTGAAGCTGGTCTAAGGTGTATTTTTCCACGCCTACAATCGTAGTGACTATTTATGGCAGAAGAGGTTTTGAAACTATCTCTAAAAACTCTAAATCCCTTGTGTCAGGGTTGTACTTCTGCTTGTAGTATAATATATCCTCAAGGCCTTAGTGAGATTTACAACTTTTGCAGATTTTCTGTCTTTTTGGTTACAAGAACTCCCTGAGTTTTTGTAACCTGTTTATAGCAGTAAATGTTTTTTCTGAATCTGTCGACTACTTCAGTCAATGTGAATGCATTGTCCTGCCTTTCTTTCACCAGGTTTTGATAGCATCTCTTTGCAGTATCTGTGAAATAAAATTTTAATTTCCTACATCTGTCTGCTTCATTCTAGTCACCAATTTCAGAAGGTGCCTTCTAACTATCTAAAAATTCCTCAATGTCTTCATTTATGTCCCATTCCATTTGTGACAAATATACTTTATCATTGTACGAATGTGCTTCTTGGTTCAGATGCTAACCTCTATCTATTATTTTTGCTACTAGACATCTTGTTAGCTAAGTACTAGTGGTACAGTCTGTCTCATGTAAGAATTCAATTTTTTGACAGTTATGTTGGCATTTATTTTTAAAGCAGTTTCAATGTAAATACTGTTTCTGCTTCTGCCTCGTTTGGTTTGTACAGAAGCACAATCGGCTGACCAATTGTGCAATATAAGTCTATCTTAGGTAATATGTATTACTTTTCTTACAGTTCTGAAGATTACCATGTGTGCACAGAGCTACAGGTATTGCTTTTTATTCTGATATACTGCACAGTTTGCTAGTCAGCTTTATTTGTTTGTTCAGAAATCACCTGTGGGAGAGGAACACACTGCTTTTTCTGTTGAAACAGCTATAAAAATGATGTTAACACAACTGTCAAAAAATTGAATTATTTCATGAGACAGGCTATACCTACATTATTCAATAAATGTAGATTATCCTCCAACAATCTATCAACCCTTTTAATTAACCATCTAAGTTTCTGTTTAGCCATTATGGGAGTATCTGCAAGAGTGCATTTATACTGTAATCTGATAAATCTAACGTGGCTCCTTTGTACAGTTTTATTCACAGATGTTCTTGTTTTAATACTTAGGTCTACTCTGTACAATCATGGGTTACAACATTATGTATTTGTTTGTAATGAATGTAAAATTTTGACAAATTATTTAAAATTAGCTAATTTTATAACATGTGAGTGAGAAAGGTATTTTTATGATTTTCAGGAGAGAAGTATTTGGGCAGCTGGGCCAACAACATGAAACATGGTTGTGGACTAATAGTCACTCTTGATGGCATATACTATGAAGGGATTTTCATACAAGATATGTTGACAGTAAGTGATTCATTCATTCACAAATGTAGATACAGTTAAGTCCTACTGTACTGCCATCATTTGTCACACTCAAATAGTATATGATTTCTGTTAATTTGTGGCCCCCCTTTTTTTCTTCTCTTTCTCTTTCTTCTTCTTCTTCTACTACCAATGTCAACTGTAACTTGCTACAATGTGTTTGTGCTGCTGAGAAATTTGTTAAAAAAACTTCTGTAATCTGAATTTCAAGATACTGTATGTACAATAGACCCTCTATCCATTGTTGCTCTGTATATGCAGACATCCAATAGATGCAGTCTTAAAATGCAGACAAACAAGAAATGTGACCACAAAATGTGTTCCATAGATGCATTATTCAATACATCAGGGTTCAATACAAAGAGGTTCCACTGTAATCAAATTAATTTTGTAGAAAAAATTGTGCACTGCAGCGAATTTTGCTTTAACATGAATGTGGCCACCAAATGCATTGAGAGTTAATTAATTTAGGCTGTGAGATGCTGAAATAACAGATTAATTTCTGCTGTGAACTGTGAACTATCTTCAAAATATGGTTTATAATAAGACAAGCCTTTAGAGTTGTTAATTTTCTTTCACACATTTTAAGTAATACAGTTTTAGTGTATAGATGAAGACAGAAGTCCCAGACATCCTATATTTCCTGTATTTTTATAGTTTGTACTGTTTTATCCTATATTTTCTATCTTTTTCTTACTAGTCTTATTTTTTTATAAGAAAAATTTCAGCATAATGAATGCAATGGTAGCAGTTTATAAGGTTATTGTTAGTCACGTGTATCCACCATTTTATAATTCTTAGACACTCTATCCAGACAGCTTTGTACTTGACTAGATGAAGATGATCTTATTTATTTGTTCAGTAAATGCTTGAGGGCTTCGATATGTAGTCCAGAAAAGGTGGTCCGAACCTAGACTATGCAACATAAGAATGCATTATTTTTATTGTGGAAAGTAAGATCAGCTTAATGGAATTTGTCTTATTAGTTGTTGAGTGATATCAACTTAAAGAGTGCCTATGGAATGTAAGAAACTAACTTAAGCTACATTTAAAAAACATCTTGAAGTAGTTTGGTGCTTGAGACATTCATGAATACTATCCTAAGATTAAATTATAATTTTTGTAGTAATGACAGCCTGAAACTAAGTTGTACAATGAATGGGACACGTAGCGAAGACATAAAACTCAAATGTTGTATGACATTATTTTTTACTAAGTACAGTAATCTCTTGGTTTAACGACTCTCAAGGGACGGAAAAAAATTGTCCTTAAATTGAAGGAGTTTTTGAACTGAATGATAAAAGTATATTGGGACTTTAGATGGGACCAAATCATGCAGTTGTTGAAGTGAAAGAATCGTTAAACTGGAAGACCTTAAACTGAGAGATTGTTGTAGCTGGCGGCAAAGTATTATAATTTTTATTTAATGTATTTTTACATTGTTGTAGCTGATGTAGTCAATTTTATTTTATTTATTATGTTGCTCTTATACCATAATTAGAATGTTTCTGATGGTAATGTAGTTTGTTTCAAAGTACAGAATTTATGTCTTGTTTGTCTTGTTTTGATAGGGTCATGGTGTAATGGTGTTTGAAGATGGCACTCATTATGAAGGAGAATTTCGGTCTGCTGGCATCTTCAATGGCAAAGGAACACTGACGTTCAGCAGTGGTGACCGTCTAGAGGGGTCTATGATTGGTGCATGGAATGAGGGTGTTAAAGTCACAGGCACATTATTCAAGAATACTGCATCTTTTCCCAGGATAGTCCCATCTCACCCAAGGTAAGGCAGAGTGTACATGGAACATTTTGCACATTTCCTTTATCTTTGTTTTGTAGTAAGGGTTGAAAGTGTCCCGAGTCGTACCTATTCCAAAGTCTGTGTGAAGTGACGGCTGTTAAATTTTGCTTTAGGAAACTTAAAATTGGTAATTTTACAAGAGCCACATGTGAGTGATGTGCTTAGACTCTTGGTCCAGTGATTGTGTGTCTGTACAAGGGGAGAGAAACAGAACATTTATATCATGGTGATGCATAGCAAGTGTAGGTGCATGCATGTTGCCTTCCAGATCATTGAATTAAATCCTTCTGTTGCCTTCCTATACTATTCTGTCGCAAGAGATGATACCAGAGAGCAGAAACACTTCGCTTGTTGTCTTAATTTTTGCATTCATTCAATCCGTTAAAGTTAGCTTTCTTCACTGTACGAGGTGTGGATATTGGGAAGGGCATAGTTTCAGATTACCATGTGTAGTTTGTTTCTGTTGATAGAGAGACGTGTAAACAACCAAATAAAAAAACTTAATATTTCAAAGTCCCTATTTCACAAATAAACTTGGTGAACAAAGTTTAAAATTCCATACGGTATGATAAAAAAAATTTAGAATGCTGCTTTAATGTGCTAAAAGCAGATAATGCACAGCTTAATTAATTTCCTTGCCATAATCTTGCAAAATCTGTTGTAGACGTAAGATACATGTATTTATCATAATATAATGTAAAGGAATTGTAATCAGTGTAAGAAAACCAATGAATAGCAGTTTTCTAAAAAATATACATAGCACATTGATCATAAGTAAAATTCAGTTTCAGTCCTGTTTGCACACAAAATTATAATTTAAAAAATATCTATTTCACCCCATTTTTTAAAATTATTGATGTATTATTAACATTGGTAACATTCATAAATTTTTTAATGCAGCTGGCTGCAGTTTTGGGTCTACCGTATTGTGGTGGCACTCGCTGCCTCTTCTTCTCCCAGCGCCGACAGAATAGATATTTATTACTTTGTTTTGTCACAGAATCACGCAACCTCACTTACATCGGCACGTACAAACTTCTTGAACAACATAAAATTTAAGTGAAAGAGAACTGAACTGAACTAAAATGGAACCCAATTCAAAATAAAGTAACACCTGCTAAACTCAAATCATGAACCGATAGTGGGCTGGTTACATCAAATAGTCAAATAATCAAAGCTGGTTAGTAATCAAAAGTTCTAGCAAGTCTTTTCACCACCTTCCATCACGGCCCCATGTCTTCCAATTGCGCCCCTTGGCTTACCACGTGCTAAACTCGCACAACGCTGCACACGTCCGGTCTCCTTGATGGTCAAGAACAAAGTGATTAGCAACGGCGACCACAATGGTGTCCCCAGATACTATTGCTGCCTACCTTCCGGTTAAGATGTTCTATAACCTTCTAGTGAGATTAAATAACCGGTCTGGATACAAATTAAACAAACCAAAATCACCGAAAAATCTGCAAAATTTTGCTGACTTTAAAGACTTATTTCGATATTTTAGTAAATAATTATTACTACAATAAAAAAATTATATTAAATAAAATCTCGGCATCGGACATTGCCGGCCGTACACCTTGCAGTACCCTCTGTGAACCCCTATTGGTATCGCCCCCGCGGCACCATGGCTGAGCTGGCTGAACTCATCTACATATTTTCAAAATAAATACCAAAACTTGACAACTGCAATAACTTTTAAAGGATCAATTTCTCGTAAAATGTCCAAGAGTCCAAAATTGCTTGAAATTTCAAACAATTTTAACTTATTCAAAACTTGAGAACACATTATTTAACATTAAAATACTCCAATGAGAAATCTTATCTCTAGGAATTGCATCCAGACGCGGTTTTCTGTTACTGTACTGTTTCGCTAGGCCCAATAGCGGTTTTACATTCAGAGTCGGTTTTCTATGTGATTTCTTGTTCAGCAAAATTATAATCTTTACATTATTTAACTAAATGACTTACTACTTAGCAAATTATTAGGCTTACGACAACGAACGTGGAACCCTCATATTGAAACAATTATTATTAATTTACAAAAATTATAGAAACACTAGGATTTTAATCATTTACAGGCAATATCTTAAAGTAGGGTGGCCGGGCAACACACTGGAAATTATGGGAACCAGAAAAAATGGTGTAGTTAAGTGGAAAGTGTAATTCAGGGGAATGTAAAATTGGTGTTCTACTGTAACGAGCTCCACGGAGAGGTGTATGGGAATCGGACCTGACTAGTCTAGCATTAGAGGTGGCTCTCTATAGGATCCTGTACGCGGCACGTCCAGAAGAGTGGTGTCACAGGGTGAGCAATACACAGGCAGGCGGCACTAGCAGCAGGATGTGGAAGCACAATCTATTACTTTTTTTTTGGGTAGGTCATGATCCACTCCCCTAAAAGAGTTCCAGCAGGAGGCAGCGTTTCCGTTCAGGCATCTGTTTCCTCTTGGGTTCCTGTCAAGCCTCGTGCTTCAGTTGCTGAACTCGTGGAAGAGGTGTGGGTTTGGACCTCAGGGAATCTTGATTGCACATAATAGTGGCTTATTTGGCCTGCAAAACTGTTGTGAGATGCGGCGGAGGTCGACGGGTCTGTACCAGGGTGACCGGTTCTCTTGAGTTCCAGGCTCAAAGCTGTCTACGTAAGGCAGGTAATGAGAGTGACGACCCAGGTAATTTTTTAGGTGCTGGGATTAAGCAGACAGGCAGTTGCTCAGTAAGCGGGCTGTAATTCTGGCAAGCAGGAGCGGCTTGCTGGTTTGGCCCTCTTATTTTTGTTTGATTTTGCCATTGCACATGAATTTTCATAATATGATATATTATATCTTGTGTTTTGTAAACTGTGCTTAAATAGGTGAAGAATGAGTCGCAGAGATAGTATTGAGTAGATGGTAGCAAGTGAAGTAAGTTGTTGATGTGTTTCAGCTCGTTTGGAAAGCTGTGTGTGAATGCCAGTCAGAAGTGGAAAGCAATATTCCGTCAGACATATATGCAGCTGGGACTATTGGAGCCGGTGAGCAAGACGGGCAAGCCAAATGCAGACGTACAGCGGGTGTGGGAAAACATTGCAGTATGCATCACAACCTCTCACCAGGAGAACCTGCAACGAGCGAGGCAGGGCCAAATGAAGGACAGCAGTTCTGTCGACAAGCTCGACACCATACCGCAGTTTGGCAAGGACAGCATCGACAAGGACTCTTACCAGGAACTCCGCAAGTATCTGTTGAAGGTGAGCTCTAACGTAGCTTCCACACGAAGCCACGGCTTTAGCAACGAGATATTAGGGTTCTGACATGAGACTCAATACTTGAAACATGGTGGCTGCATTGGGGTAAAAGCTTATTGCTAGAGGCCCTTGATTTTCGCAAATGCGAAATAACCACGATAAAATGCGAAAATCTACTATATCTGCGATAAAATGCGCCGGAAAAGTGCTATATCTTTTTCGGCGCTGCCGGGGGCATCGGCCCACTGCCTTGTTTTCATCCATCACAAGCCTTGAGATGAAGCTTGCCTGACAGCACAGAAATCGTATATTGCCCGGACACTCGCACAAAGAAGACGACAATAACTATCAAATTCTCTTATCTCCATCTCCCCCTCCCTAACCATCTTTGTGAGCTGGCGCCGGTTAAACTTGAGGCAGGAGGGACAAAGACAGTCAGAATAGCTTCCGCTCAGCTTAAATGACAATGTGGCTATTTGGAAGAATAACTGCGTGTTCTGCCTGAATATTGGTGGACATATACAGTTTCTTCACTAAGGCCATTTGCCTTCGTGTGCTATCTGAGCTCTATTTCTTGCGTGCACGCACGTGCACACACACACACACACACACACACATGCACGCCGCGCACTTACCGTATTGTAAGCCGACCTTTTTTTTTTTTTAATTTGGACACTCCAAAATCATGTCTCGGCTTAGAATCGGGACAAGCAGTTAGGAACAAATATGTAAAAATAACGTTGTTACAACCGACAGCGCATATTTATCGGTAATTTTAAATGCCTATAAAGTTAACAGTATGTTCCTTGTTCATTAAAAGGCGTCGTTATTCTATCAGCGCAAGCCGACAAGTTTATTACCACTGAGATTTTTTTGGTTGAGTGCAGAGACGTGTTGTTTTTGCTCGGAGGCAGGCGCCGTGAAATGCGACCGAGCGAGAGAGATAAGAGAGAAGTAGATAGCAACTAGGTCGGCACATTCCTTACTTCTTGCTTCCCCCTTCGCCCTCCTTCCCATTCCGATAACACAAGCTGTCTCATCATTTTACAACTCTGCCACCCCGCCCCTGCTCCATCTTTAAACTATCGCTCTCCCTTGTCAACTGACGACATGGCACATCAGCGGGATCAGTTATCTCTCGGCTGATAAGCATGCGTGGGACAGCCACAGTTCAGTTTGCATTTGTGTCATATTAATTTTTCTTGAGGTATCTTCAAAAGTAGGGGTCGGCTTACAAGGCGGTAAATACAATACGTAGAAATGGTGCCTGCAATAAGCTAGCACTGTAATTTACCTTATCTCTCTCTCTCTCTCTCTCTCCCTCTTTCTCTCACATACACACACGCACACACACACACCACCTACTCATCCCCCAACCCTAGGTGTACTTTGAGATTGAGCTGTGTTTGCAGTTGTAAACAGGAAGCAGCTTGCAGGCTTTCGTCAAAGCTAGTGAAAAATAAATAAATAAAAGTTTTCCTCGACGGTAATTATCACTGCATTCGAGATGCTGCGGATTAAAGTGTCTATTTCTGAGCGGGCAAAAAATTACACAGACAGTAAATTCTATGTGAGTGATAGTTCTATTTTGATATGCGGTATACGTGATTGTCGCCTTGAGTGGGAAAAAAAGGATGTTCTTGATAAACACATTCAGTCTCAGGTTAGCAGTGTTGATGCTGAGCGATGCCTGAGTTCCTACAATGTTGTGTTGAGTGATCGGAGGACTCAGTTGAAAGAAGAAAATGTTGAGATGTGTTAACATGCTCAAATTCAATTTACACTAGACCCCCTAATTTTACGAACCTTGGATTTAACGAAGGTAGCGATTCTATTCGACAAATACAATCTTAGGAACCCTCAAAAAATAGCAAAATTCTATGACAAAAAAATTTTAAGGAATTATATTGACAATGAATAAAACATATATTATCTAATTCACTGCATTAAAATATGAATTGTAGAGTTGTAGTTATTACTTGGTAAGTCACAATATTAAAAATAAAACCAAAATAGTGAAAATCCATTAAAAAATGTGGCGGTGACAGTTTGAAAACCGCGCGGCGGCGGCGGCGCCGCTTGTGCCAAGCCGGCCGGCCTGTCTCCAACTACGACTTATTAGGATCTATATTGAGGTCGTACTACAGACGCAAAGTTACAGCGCATGCGCATATGCTCATTTAACTATAGTACAGCCTCCTTCTAGGGTGTTTCACGACGTCTTATATCTGTCTCGTCTCGCGCCGAATGAGTTTACTTTTTTACACGAACCCTATAAATAATAGCGTGAAATAATTTTTTCCTTATTGGGTTAACACCATACGTACTTAAAACAATTAACTTGGCGCATAATTTACTTAAAAGGCGTTACTTTGTGTCATAAAATGTGCATTACACAAGTGAGCACAATAATAGCACTACCTATGAGCTATGTGTAGAAACATTTGTCTCCACTATGGTTATGTCGAATTAGAAAAATAAATTGACGATCGTGTATTACGTAATCCCGGAACTCCTAATTTATTTTTACAGAATATACTGGCTGTAAAAGTGATTATTTGCAACCAGTTATACATGTAATTCTCACGATTTTAGGTAAGAAGGTCACAAAATGGCGTTTTTAGAACATTGCACATAGGCACATGCTACAGTGCCGCTATCTATCTTCCATCTTGTGAACGTTCGTACAGTTGTGCTTAGCGCTATCTGTCTGCTCTGCACGCTACTTCTATGTACGTTCGTGTACAATTCATCAAACGTCGAAGGATTGTTTTAACATTTAGTTATATAAAACTGCGCAATGAATAAATACATCCACTTTTTCCTTCTTTCTTTGGTGAATAATTTACAAGGGCATTGTGCTAGTAACGAATGTCTACTTTTTTTCCATTGAACTGTGCCGTCTAACGGCACGTTATACAACTGGGTCGGAATCCCGAGGGGTCACAGTAAATGAATGGGTACAAGAGTGGCAAATTCGGTTATAAAAATCACAATTTATTTGGTGCCAAAAGAGTACAGCAAACGCACAAGTGCGACGCCAGCAATACAAAAGCAGGTACATCAATATAACCACGCGGAAGGCGATTCTTAACCAGGGCTGAATCAAGATATATTCAACGGGCGGTCCCCATCGACGCACCGACGGCTAATGCGGTCGAAAAACAGTTAAATGTAAAGGAGTAGATGCACGGTTTACTGCACTGGTAGCCGAAGCACCCAGCACGTACGACTCACAATAAACAAGGTTAAAATGCAAACTGAAAACTTACGGTACGCATCGTAGCCTGCGGAGTGTCGATGAGGGAGCGGCCAGAACTAGCCCAGTCGAAGGCGGCGTCAAGACTGCCGGGAGTTAGCTTGCTCGATAGACGGAAGGCCGGCCGATCATCACAGGTGGGGGAAGGGATGGAAGAGAGGAAGAAGGGAGGGAGCACGAAGACAGCCGATGGGACACGAAAGCGTCCGAAGTAGTCGAGGACGGCGACGAAGACAGTTCACAGCTTACACTGGCCGCCACACATACGAGCACATAAGTTCCAGATAATATGGCTGGGCCAAGTAA
>PNEQ01091958.1:0-25694 GCA_003012365.1 Medauroidea extradentata
GCTCGTGCCCTGCTTAGCCCGCATTTCGCGCGAGGCGATGACCCCAGTGCAGTGCCCCCGACTTGTGGAAACATAACCGCCCGGGTTTTCGGTTAAATCTCCACGACCAGTAGCAATCCACAAGGACCATGCCAAAACACGAAATATAAATCCAATAAAAATATGAAATTTCGAATTTACCGAAAATTTGGACAAAAAAATTAGGGCCTCATAAAAATCAAACGTAACAATATTATGAACTAACATTTGATTGGACATTTTGTAATATTGTTAACGTACCTTATCCTTGGTTAATTAATTCTGTATTAGATTCAGCATAATTCATATTTTATCTATTTCCGAATTACTATTATGCACTATATTCTGTATACACCTACTTGAAAGTAAGTCTGATGTAAGTATTATTCTGTGCTGCATGATCTAAGTAGAAAATACTCGACCTGCCTCTTATCTGAAGACACTCGTTGACTGTGCCACATAATGTAGCCTCTTATAAGATGACTGTCTTTACATTGTGTGGTATTCATAAAAATAAGATTAAATAATTTGTTTTTGATTGCTCCACCTATTATTTTAGTATTACTATAAGTAAATAAAATTACTCAGTAGTAAAATATGGTCTTTGATCTTCAAGACTTCTGGGTATAGAACTGCAACCCTAGTAAATAACACACATTTTAATCGACAATTTTGTTGCAATTGTTAATAATATTTTCTCACTATATCCAAAATATTCAAACGCTCCTTTAAATATGTCTTCACATAAGTTCTGATTGGCTAAACATCGCTAAAGATGGTTAGAGCTAATTGAGTACTTTTGAAACCGGAGTTACTTTATTCCCTTCACATAATTTGTAGTTTTCGACCTCCTCTAATAATAAATAAATCAGCCTGTGTTGAAAAGGTAATTTTTGATGTCACAATACATACATATTTGTTACATAAAACCGCAAGTGGTTAGTGTCAAAGGCACTAATTTGACACCCGTTAAAGTAAGAATTTTTAAAAACATTTTGCCTGCTCTTGAGTTAAATTACTCGGTCGGGATGTCATTTGCCTCATTACACTACATAATTACGCTAGACACAGTAACGTCTATTACCAAAGATTTAAGTTTCCGCCCGCATGTTAGTTTATAAAATTTTCACAAAAGTTGTTTTATTTTATGTTGCGTATTTTCACGGTTTCCTTTTTTACTCGTCAATAAAATTTTTGTTCATACAAAATTTATTGTAGCCGCACTTAAGTTACAACTTGTTTGAAAATATAATTTTTCTAATTATATGTAAGCCTTCCTATTGACTCAAATAAATTTACACGGAAAAATAATTTATGCGAAAATATCATAGACTATCTTTTTAAGATCTAAATTTTGATATTTACATAGCATATTATATTTATTACACCTATTGTAAATAACATTCCTTGAGTAATATCTTCGTTGTAAAAACTAAATAGTTTCGCAAAAGTGCTCTGATATAAATAATATATGGTACGCTTTGTGTTAATACAGATAATACAAATTTGACGCACGTGAGATGTAGGCTAGTTACTACTTGCGGTTTTCTAAATTTATCTACTATATTTGTCTCAAATATTGTGATCAGAAATATATTTGGTCTTTCCTTAACTTGAGAAGGTTTATTTGAATTGGTTTATAACTAGTTGCTATTCATTTCCTTTAACAGAGAAATCAGAAACAATGTGATGCAAAAATAGTAATTCAAATGTTACTGTAAATGGTTTGTAGGCTAATAATTTCAAACGCACAGAAAATAATTGAAAAAAATTAATTTATCTTAGTTTGAAATTTTATTTACGTAACGATTACACATTGTGTGGTTTCTATATTTAATATTACAAGAATTATGAATAAAATACTAAACAAAATATTGTTGAAATTATATTTCAAAAACCTGAGCTTTAAAGATAATAATATTATGTATCATTGCAGAAATACAGTGTTTATCAACCCAAAACAACATAGTATTTGATGACTATGTTAGACTAAGTTATCACTAACGGAGAATGTTGACTACTTCGGATGGTGACTGTTACACAGGACGCAACTATGCAGCCAAGGTGATGCACGGGAAGAGTGACCTCCGACCATTCATGCAAAACGAGCTTGAGATGATGAACGCCTTGAACCATCGCAAGCTGATTCGACTGCACGACGCCTATGACACAGACCGATCACTCGTTCTCATCACAGAACTGTATCCTTTGTCAGTATTGTCTGTACTAAACCAGACTCTTTGTCAGCACTGCTTGTACTCTCGGAGAGATGTGTTCACACAACTTTGTCAGCAGCTTACTTTTGTTCCAAATATAAATGTGTAAAAAGTGTAACACATTTAAATAAATACAAATTCTGTGTTTTACGCACACACAAATATATAACTTAACTGTGAGACAGATATTTTTAGTCAGGCTATTATCGTAATATGTCACATAGTAGAAGTGTATTATTACAAATTAACTACAAATTGTTTACGTTTGGTTGAGGTGTTTCTTTTTCTTCTTTTTTAGCAGCACATGGCAGTTCGCTTCACAAGACCTCCCGTATAGTTGGCGTGAGTGATTAAATGGGAGGAAGCTTATGTGTGCCAAGCGGATTGGCTCATACACATTATTGTATGAAATATATACTATGTGCGACCACTTTCCCCAATAGGAATGTGGCTATCAGTTGGGTTGAATACTCTGTGTCTGTGCACTGGAATAACGACTACAAGAGCTGATATTTTGTCCTAATAGACGTTCGTGGCGTTAGTTCGTAGCAGCAGTAAACCAGCGTCAAGACAGGTGGAAATTGTCTGCTGTTAGTTAACTTACTGAAAACTAAAGGTCGAGATGGGGTCAAGGTAGTCAGTTGTACGAAGATTAGTAATTATAAAAAGATAGCTAACTCTGTTGTTAGATAGAGGTGGTTGTTAGTGTCTAAGCCGGGTTCGTGAGGTTCTTGTTTTCCGAGAACTTGATGGCCATCCACTGAGTTCCTACCTGCAACAGCTAAGAATATATACATTTATATATATTGATTAGATGGTGACAAGTTTTATGTTGTGCGCTGGCTGTACACATATATCTTTGAAAAGTTCGTAATTTGACACTTAATCACTGTTCAAATAATTACATTGTTGTGTCAATTAATTTAAAAGTAATTGCAGATAGATTGTAGATCCATCAACAGTCTCTAAGATTGTAAAGAAACAGAAGTTGTGTTATACTCTAACTGATCAACACAATTGTTTTGAAACAACACAAGGCCCTGTTGATTATGTTCACTAGGTAAAATAATGAGTAAATAATGAAATAAAACAAAATTACATTTTAAAGTGTACCATGTTTAGTGTCCACTAATAAGTTAACATGTGATGCAGGATTGACTTTGTCGTGTGCTTTTCTTTGGCGAGAATTCTAGTTTTTTTTTTTTTTTGTATCGTTGAGATTGCTATGCTGCGTTGTTTTTATGGAGGTTTCTCTCCTGGGATGTGTTTTGGTCGTTTATAACAGTATTTGTAATTGTTGTTTTAGTTTCGAATGTCTTAAAATTTGATGGTACAAACTCCTCGTATTTTCTGTCTGAATTCTTTAATGGATGGAACGCCTCATTATTTGTGGATACGCATGGTGGGTACATAGTTTGGCACTTTTGCTATGGTTCACAAGACTTTGTTTTGGATTATTTGGAATTTGCATGTATAATTGCCTGCAGCGAATCCCTAGACAAGGGCAGCATAAGTCATAATAGGCTTTGCACAGTATTTTGTAGCTACGTAGAGGCAAGCTGTCTTTCTTCATGAGCAGAATGTGTAATTAGGCCATCCAGACATATGCTACTGTCATATGACTGGTAATCTATTAGCTGGTTCAATATGTGCAGTAGTGTGGAAATAACCGTGAGAATTCTGCGGGTGAATAAAACTGCTTCGGATCTAGCAACGTTTACTGAGGTCCGCCATTGTGTGAACCATGCATGTAGTTAATTTAAAGATTTTTGTATCCACTTTAATAGTGGATTAGAATATATCTTCATTGAGTGCTTGCATCTGGTATGGAGGTATGTATATTTTCCTTGTAGATGAGAACCAATGGTGTTCTTATAGCATTCAAGAAGTTTGATTGTGTGCAGTTTGCATGTACCTTGGTGCCGCACATTTTAAAGGCTTTTTCAACATCAAGGAATGCTGCAACCATATACTGATTCTAGTTGAAAAGTGTTCTATTATCACTATTCTACAAGTCGTTGGAGGTTTGTTATGAAATCCTAATTTGAAGGCAGTTAGAACATCGGTTTTTGAGAGATGTATTTAAATTCTAGAGTTTAGGATATTTCCTGCAATTTTCAAAAGCGTGTTAAGCAAACTAATAAGGGAGTAGTTGTTGGGTTTGCATGAGTCCTTCCCCGGTTTGGGAAACCGAATGGCTTTAGCCTGTTTTCAAACCATTGGCCAGGTTGTTGCGTTAACAATGCCATTTACACAAGTGGTGAGAGCTGAAAGCATTTGAGGGTTGAGGGTATTAAAGAGAATGACAGGTATTTTTCTGCTCCTGGGGCTTTGCTAGTCTTCATTCGTTTGATGATGTGTTTGACTTATCCGTCTTTTGTGATGGTAGAGAGAGTTTTGATTAAAAATGTCAAAATATGAGTAGATTGTAGATTTATTAGAGCTTATGTTTTTGGTAATTTGGGTGGTTGTTTGAAGGAATGTCGTCTGGATGGATTCAGCGAGAATTTTTCCCTTATTTTGAAGAGTATAGGTTACTGAACCATCTTGACAAATAAGTGACAGAATGTGGGTTGTTTATCGTGTAAGCAGCTTTGTTATCTACAGAGAGTTGGCTGTTTTTCCCGTTCAGTTGTTTTGTGAAGAGCAATGTGGTGTCTGATTATCATATTTAAAAGTTTCATAGCCTGCTTAGCATATGTACACCAAGCTTTTTGCCAGAACAGTTGTGTTTAGCTTTTCTGATGAATTTCTTCTTTGATTTCGACATGAAGTGATTCAGGAAACCTTAGTGGCATTTTTACAAGTGTAACATCAGTTTTAGTTGCATTAGCGAGAGCTGCCTTCAGTTGAGTTATGTAGTCCTGGAGATCATGCTCTGTGGAAATGGTTGTGCTGGTTTCTATGTTTTAATTTAACTTAAAGTAGTTAGTTTTGAGGTAATTTATCCAGAGTTTTACTGGATTTTCTGCTGCTATAGTGTTCTCAAGGTTGACTATGACTAGGAGATGGTATGAGTTGAGTTCTTGAACAACCTCTATTTCACAGATGAAGTTTGTATTTCATTACGAAATTAAGTCGAGTACATTTGGTTCACTGGTGTTAATATCCGGGTACCTGGTTGGTTGATACGAGCTGCATATTTAGGGGTAGAACTCTTGGTCGTTGAAAAGGTATTCGTCCATTGAGAGTAGTGGTTCGACAATCACATGCTGGATGGTTGGCATTGAGGTCACCAAATATCAGGAATGTGTGGATGTTGTTTGAAAAAGTAGACAGTTTGTATTGAGTGGCCAGGAGATGCATGCAGAGATAAGGTAATGCAGGGGCACCCATTTATATTGAGTTTGACAGTTACCACTTAAAAGCTCTCCGAGCTCGGGGAGTGGGAAGTATTGGTGTTTGATAGCCAGAGCAACACCACCGCCCCTAAGCTCTGTGTTGCGGTCTTGTCGATGTATTATATAGCCTGGTATGCATAGCATATCAGATTGGGTTAGGTGACTTTCTTGTAATGCTATTATTGTAATGCCATGTTTTCTTAAAGCGTCAAATGTTTATAGTATTGCTGATTAAATACCACATATTTCAGTGACAAGCTTTTGTCAAATTAATTACGAGACACATCATTGATAAGTTTGAATATGCTAATGTTAATGGGGTGTTGCCCTTACTAGAATGTTGCAGAGATCTTAGTCTATTTGAAGATCTACAGGTTCTGTATTATTATGATCATGGAGGGTAAAGTATATTATATTGCTTTGTTTGATATATTGTGTTTTGGATTCTGCATTTGAAGCTGTTGGTGGTGCCGGTAGACAGCATTACCTTTTCGGTGGTTGGTTGACATTGTCATGTACTGTTGCATTTGTAGTTTTTGTTGTGTGTATTGTGGGCAGATGTTTATGTATAGCATACATACAGGGTCTAGGCTTCTGGGTTGTAGGCGTGTCAATGTCGAATTTCTTTCCGATGTTTCGGACAGCATTGCAGCTTCCATCTTCAAGGATAAAGTTCCTAGTCGCAGTGACTATTTCCTTCTGCGAAGTCCTTCTGCCTTTATATACTGTAGGCTGTACCTGGGTGTTCTCTGGTTGGCTAAGGCTGTCGGCCAATCTACGACATCCTAGGCTGTGATTGGCTGAGGTGTTCGATCAATCCCTGCCGACTTCGCTCCTGATTGGCTGGGATGATTGGCCAATCGTGGAGGGGCTTGTTGTGGCCATTTGGTCCAGCTGAGTTTTTTGACTATGGAAAAGTGGTGCCCAACTATTGCTTAGTTTGTATCCATCTTCCCTGTTGATGTTGTATGGGTGCTTCGCAATTTCAATCGCCTCTCGGATGTATCTCTTCTTATAATTAGTGATGTTGACAATGATGTTATATTTGTCAAATTCAACACTGTGTTTGGTTTCGACTGAGTGTTCTGCTATGGCTGACCGAGGATTTTCCTGTTTGTAATCTCTGATGTGTTCTTTAACCCTGGTGATGAATCTCTTTCCAGTTTGTCCAATGTATACTTTCCCACAAGAGCAGGGAATTCTGTATACACCTGTGAGTTGTTCTGCTGGAGTATTATCTTTTACTGAAGCAAGGGTGTTTCCAATCTTAATGCTTGGTTTCTGTATAGTGTGGATATTGTTCTTTCGGAAAAGGCGAGAGAGGTGGTCGGATATTCCTTTGACATACGGGATGACAGCCATATGAGGAAGTTTTCCTCCGTTTTTCTTCCATTGAGATGGTTTCATGGCTTTGTTTAATTCTGTTTTGGAGTAGCCATTTGCCATGGAAACACCCTGACACCACTGTCAGCATCTCTAATTGTAAGAAGATTTACATCCGAGAGGCGATTGAAATTGCGAAACACGTATCCAACATCAACAGGGAAGATGAATACAAACTAAGCAATAGTTGGGCACCACTTTTCCATAGTCAAAAATCTCAGCTGGACCAAATGACCACAACAAGCCCTTCCGCGATTGGCTACTCATCCCAGACAATCAGGAGCGAAGTCGACAGGGATTGGTCGAACACCTCAGCTAATCACAGCCAAGGAGGTCGTGGATTGGCCCACAGCCTTAGCCAACCAGAGAACACCCAGGTACAGCCTACAGTATATAAAGGCAGAAGGATTTCGCAGAGACAACGGCCATGAAAGGCTACGAACTTCTTTGTAGCATACATTGTTTATGTCTCTTTATGGAGATATCACTTTTCAGTTGCTGTTGTTCCAGGCTTCTGTGGCAACACTTTGTTAAGGTGTTGATATATTTGTGTTGTCAGCGAGATCGGTTTCTTGCTCATTCCTTGCCCTTTCCCCTGGATCTTAGGTTTTGAATTCACAGCCAGGCGATTTTTAAGGACCATTTATTGGTTGTCAGACCCGGTGGAGTGGGAACTCTATGTCATAGTTAGTGGAACAGAGTCGATGAAAGCAGTTTGTGAGCTTAATTCTTGATGATTGTTAACACTGTGATTGCATATTTTGGAAACGACAGTAGCGAATAATCTGACCAGCAGGCCAACACAATGCTAAACACTCAAATACAAACCCTCTCCCACCTAGCGACAACAGTGGTAAACATAGAGGTGCTACATTTGGATCCCAAGAGACAGCTAGGCCTTTTAAATCAGCACCAACAACAGTGCTCCATAATCAACAAACCAATGGTCTAATAGCTCAAAACGTACCCCCAACTCAAAACTGAAGCACAGCCCACTGAATATGTTCTAAGTTGACTTATCAAGGGCCATGATGATACAGTTTATAACCTCAAAACAGTACTCAATCAGAGTAGTAATTTTCAAACATCCATGATGTTAGACTGGTTAGGGTTTTCGAGCCAGTTTAAAAGAACTCGCGAGGATGAAGAAATTAAACTGGAATACAAATTTCAATAATTCATTCTGTATACAATTGCGGGGAACAGAGCAAGGGAAATTGTGGATACCTTCCCGCCAACCGCAAGCAAATATAAAAAAAGTGATAGATTGCTTGCTTGTTCTATTTAGCAGAGAAGAACTGTTAATTGAATCTTAAGTCGGAGAGCTTCTAGGATTTGTGATAAAAAATGTGACAGTTGAAAAGGAAAGTACAAATCTGTCTCGGCTACATGATCGGTTAGAATCGCATTTGAAGGCTTTAAAGTCAATGGGAATGACACAAGATAAATATGCTGCAATGCTGTTTTCACTCGTGGAGTCGAGCATACCAGAGGAGATGCTGAGGGCTTGGATGAGGTGTCCAGACGGTCGTGAGCAGTAATTCTAACACATACAGTGGAAAATTACAACAGTTACTAATTTTTTTTTAAATGCAAAGTGAAAGGGTAGGAAATAATTTCTTTGGCAAAACCTGGTTTCAGGGTTTCGGCAGATCAAGAAAGCAAGATGAAACCGAAACGGTTTGAAGGTCAACTTGTACCCACTGCGAATAATCTGTTCTGTGCAGAGAAGCACAACAGGAGACGAGAAAAGTGCATCTTCTGTCAAAAATCCCACAAAAGCAAATAGTGCTTTCAGGCACGACGAATGTATTTCGACAATAAAAGGGAGGCCTTGGTAAAGGGAAAAGTATGTTTTGTGTTTCTAAAATTTGGACACAGGTGGAATGACTGTAAGGCAAGTGTGAAGTGTGCCATTTTCGGGGGAATACACCAGGCAGTGATGTCTCATGGTTTGCCTGACTTGCCTATTAAAAGAGAAGGATCTTTAGAATTTAAGCTTCAGGAAAATAAGAATGAAGAGAGAACTAGTGTTCTGTCCAACAAATGTTGTCCTCAAGAGGTCTTGCTAAAGACCTTACTCGTGAAAATCGATGTGAGAAGACAGTCAGGACTCTAATAGAAATCTGATCGCAATGCTTTTACATATTGAAAAGGTCTGCTGATGTGATGAAATGTGAGATTATCGGATCAGAATCTCTAGCCCAAGTATTGTTTGGAGGTGTTCTGACGAAAGGGAAGAGCATCAGCGTTACAGTGTGACACTTACCAGCCTAAATGGAGGTAGTTTGTGTAACAATGAAGTATTGTGCCAGTCAACTATTTGTGGACCGATTCCTAGGGTTAAATGTGGAGTTTTCGTAGATGAAGTGAGAGGAATGGAAATACATTTTATGTGATGTAGGCGAAGGGCAACCTGCTATCGAAATTTAATCGATGCCGACTTTGCAGGAAGGTTGTACACTTGAAAATACCACCAGTTGTGAAATGGACTTACCGCGATAGGGGCCTTGTTTGGATGGGTTGTCACGGGATCAATCTCTAAAAAGGAAAATTATATTAATTGGGCCAATGCAGCGACTACTCTGCTTGTTCTGACTTATGGAATCTGGACGTACTTGGAATAATGGATCCTTGTGAAAATAAAACAAAAGAGGAGATGGATTATTAGATCACTTCAAAGAGACAGTTAACATAAATTGCGAAGGCAGATATGAAATTAACCTTCCATGGTTGGAGAACAGAGGAGACCTTGTAATGAACAAAGAATTTGCCGAGAGAAAATTAAGAAACATGACTGCAATATTGAAGCCTGATGGAAGGTATTCGTGATATGACGAAGTACTTAAGACATAGTTAGAAGAAGTTGTTATTGAAGAAGTTCCTAAGGAGGAACTTAATAACCCCGGATACAGCTCCACAACGAAGATCAGGGCGGTTTTTTATGCTTCTTGCAAAAGAAAGGGGAGCTTGTTGCTCGATTATATTTAACAAAGGGCAGAAACTTGTTAGAGTTGACTCTATCAGTACTAATGCATTTTCAAGAAAATGCAGTAGAGGTTATGGCTGATATCAAGAAGGCTTTCTTGCAAGTGTCGGTCTGCAAAGAGGATCGTGATTATTAATTTGAGATTTCTGTGGTGGCCAGATGATGATAATGAGAAGATGGTAGTTTACTGTCATTGCCAGGTTCTATTCAAACTAAATTGCAGCCCAATTATTTTGGGAGCAGTAATCAACAATAATTTAGACAATTATTCCCCTGAGTCGAAAACTGAGGTGGAGAAACTCGATAAGTCGTTCTACAAGGACAATTGTTTAACTTCAATAGACACTGTAGAAGAGATAAACAATTTCATACGAAATGCTTCGCAAGTCATTGCTAAAGCAAAATTCGACCTGAGAGGTTGGGAGCACACTGCACTGGGAACAGAAGAAACTAGTAGTGAGACACCTATTACACTCGGTTTGTTATGGGACAAGCAGACGGATTTACTGTTTCGTGCTGTGAGTGAGGTGGAACTTTCAGAGGAACATGTTACATGGAGAATGAGTTTGTCGTTGACACAGAGGGTACTTTATCCAATAGTTTTCTCTTGTCCAGTCATGATAATAACCAAGATTTTGCTACAAGAAAGCTGTGAGAGGAAATTGAGTTGGGATGCAGATGTACAAGATGACTTTAGATTAAAGTTTCTTAAGTGGGCGAAAGACTTACCAAAACTACAAGAGGTAAAAGTTCCAAGACCTTTATCAATACTGTGATGCCAGTCGGTTGTCATATGCATCTGTGCTTCATCTAAGAAGTGAAAGTGAAAATGGAATAGTATGCATCCAGCTGGTACAAGCTAGGTCGAGAGTTGTCCATTAAAGAATATCACCATCCTGCGATTGGAACTGCTGGCATGTTGTGTAGAAGCACGACTTGCTCGGAATGTAAGAGAGAGCATGATATTGGTAGATGTGCCTGTGCATTTCTGGAGGTATTCGTCTACTGCTATATAATGGATCACAAAAGGAGAGCCATTGCGTACCTTAATTAATAACACGGTCAGAGAGATACTGTAAATCTTAAATGTTAAAGATTGGAGACATGTTCAAGGCAATCTTAACCCGGCTGATCTCCCATCACGTGGATGTTCTGTGAACACTTTGTTGGATTATATATGGTGGGAGGGTCCTGATTGGCTGAGAGCTGAAGAAAATGCCTGTCCAATATCTGAACCCTGCCAGGTATCATAGACTCAAATTGTGATAGAGACACTACTACTTTAACTTCTATCAGAGAAGAATGGTATCTGACCTACTGTTCCCGCTATCGGAAGTTGTTAAGGTTAATAGCATGGATCTTAAGAATCAAAGGAAATGTACAAGTGAAACCAGAGGATCGACAAAGAGGAGAGTTGTCCGCCAATGAAAAAAATATCGGCGGAAGAAGTTAGCTGTAATGTTTGTGCATAGGGAAGCATTTCGACAGAATAAGTTATGGTAAGCTGACATTAAGACATTATGCATTTTCGAAGATGGAGAGAACATTTATCGAGTTGAGTCGAAGCTAACTACTCGCAAGGACATAGAGAACTACAGGTACCCGATGATCTTACTTAGTAACAACAAAGTGACCAGACTCCTGATTCTTGAGGAGCATAATAGGATGGTTCATGCAGGAACTCAGGTTCTCTTGGCCAAACTACGTGAAAAATTTTGGATCCTAAGAGGTAAACTAACCATTCGTAGCATCCTCCTAAAATTTTTTGAAATGTAGAAAACACAAGGCAAAAAATATTGAAACAGCACCTGATGCCCTACCTGAAGATAAGAGTGAGAGATACATCTGCTTTTGAGGTTGTAGGCATTGACCTGGCAGGGTCACTGATGCTTCGAGATGGTTGCAAAGTGTGGATAGTGCTCTTCACTTGTACACGTAGAGTTATGTCCCTCAATACAAAGAGTTTCATTCCCTGTCTGTGCAGGTTTGTAGCCCGACATGGTAGACCCAAGACTGTATACAGTGACAATGAAACTAATTTCATAGGAACATTTAACTTCTTGTCGACACTCGGTCGGAAATTGATCGATTGTGAATTTGCAATTATGCAAATCCAATGACAGTTCATTCCACCCACAGCACCCAGGTGGAGTGTTTTGTGGGAACGTATGGTACAGATGCTAAAAAAAATTGTTTCGACGCACATTGGAGGAAATATTGAGTGTTTTGGCAACTGTGAGGCCACAATAAATTCTAGACCCCTAACCTACTTGTCAGATGATTTGAAGGACCTAGCACCGATAACTCCAGCTATGTTCATTCAAGTTGCTGACTTAACTTGTGAAAGAAATTTCGGTATCTGCAGTTTTTCAGGAGCAGCCGCAGAGAGAGATTACGTGCAGTGTATTTAAGCCAATTGGTACAATGTCACAAAAAACAGGGATGCTACAAATAAATCCAAGACAAGAAGGTGATGTAGATCTCATCGGCTTTGATGGAAAAAAAATTAATTTAATGGCCCTTAGCTACAGTGACAAAGGTGTTTCCTGGCAAGGATATGGTCAGGATAGGATGTGTGAGGACCTTTCTTAGGTGAAATGTTGAGACCAATACAACGACTATACCCCGTAGAGATTTCAAAACCTGCGAGTGTTGCAGAGAAAAGTGGGTAATCAAAGGCTCCTACTGATGAAATGGGAACGATAGTCACAAGAAGTGGTAGAATTATAAGGCGTCCATCAATATTTTACGATTGACTGACAACTGAACATTGTGATAACTGTTTAGATATGCGATTTAATTCAAGAGAGAACAATATTTGCTGTGTTTAGATTGTTTAGCCCACAATCAAAAGATGGGAGGATGTTGGAAACAAGAACAATATTTATTTGTATTCAATGCCTAAAATGTAATTGAAGTGGAGATTCTATTGTGACATGGGCTCTACGGAGAATAAGGGAGAAAATAGTTTGTTTCTTTTTTTAATGTGATAATATGCATTCATTTATTGAAGCAGCGAGTTTCTGGGTTTATTTTGATATATTTAACACCAGGGAGGAGGTAAAATCGGGTAGATTTTTTCTGGACTTTAAGAAGTAATTCTTATTCTCCAAGCAATAGGCCTACTTATTTTAGCCATGAATTCATGAGCGCCTACTTCATGAAGTAAATCTGAAACAAGCATTATTTACATAGGCCAAGTTGTAGTAGATAAAGTAACTAAAGTATCGCTACAATATCAGTACCAACATGACACAACTGAACTTGTATTTTAATGAAAGCTGTCATCGAGAGTATTTTAATATTTGGTTACATTTGACTGTCAATTCCACTTGAAAGTATTTTTCTTTTACTTTAATGCATGTTCAAAATTAGATAACAATACTGATGTCAAAATGTATTAATTAATGTGTTAACAAATTTTTTGTATCAATGAAGTTTGCTAACTGTGAAATAGAAAATTACATTCACGACTCAACTCCCTGAAAAATACATTTTGCATGAACACGTGATACATAGTTGAATATTTTACTTAATTGTGTTTCAGTTGATTTTCAGCATACGACTGTAAACTATGATGGAATGAATGTTCATATATGACACTTATTATTGCCGAACCTGTTTTGCTTACCAACTGGCAACATAATCTCATATCACAAAACTGGCTTTCAGCACATGTAATTTTTGTGAATGAAGTGGTAAAGTGTACTGAAATTGTAATGCTAAGATCTTACGATTAGCTTTCTGTGAGATTCAAAACTGGGATACTTCTACTATATTATTGCCATGTACACGTAGCGCTTGGTGGAAATTTCGTTAGGTTTTTACAAGTTGGTCCTAACTTGCGTCTGTTACTGACTTAACATTAAATTCTCTTGTATTATTCATCCTGAACATGTTCTTGACTGCATCTCATGCTGCGTTTGAAACAAAGTTTATGAACGGCCTGTCGGACATGTTTTGTCTACCAACTGATACCATAACCAATCACAGAACAGACTTTGAGCATATTTTTGATTTTCGAGTATGATGATATAAAGTGAACGATCTTGTGTACTGAAATTGAATGTTGTGATCACATAGTTATCTTTCATCAGCTTCCAGCCTGGCATGCTACCACTTGACAAAAATTTATTTTGGTTATAGGCGACGCTAAATTTCGTTCACTTCAATTGAAATAATATTATTCTAGTTTTTATAAGTTGGTCCTAACATAAATTGCTGTTACTTTGTAGATATTTACTGGGTGTAATGTTCGTAGACCTAGATAGGCCTAGGTATATTATAGGTCGATTTTAAACATTTTCAATCTGCAACATTTTCATTACAATATGTAGGTAAACGTAACGAAATGTTGAGTAAACATTAAAACGGAATTTACAAATAAAACATTCCTATGGACATGGTTACCGTACAAAATTTAAGGAACCAAACGCGAAGAAAGTGTTTGAAAAATATTTACAAATGAGGTATATTTTCGTAACTGTGTCTGTTGAATTTTTATTTTTCCATTTTGTTCCATGTGCACGTTTTATGTATTTTCAATTTTTTAAATACCTTTTTTTTCGTTAAATATGAAGATTTAAACATAAATGTGAAGGACCTATTTCTTACACACAAATCCTGTACTTAAGTTACATGCGTGGATAATCAATGCGTATTTGATTATGAATACTTGTTAAAAAAAAAGTAGCTCGTATTTTGTGACTGTGATTACATATTTAGCAGTTCGTCATGAAGTGTTCTTTGGAACCATAACAGTAAGCAATACTTAAGTCCAGCACTTCAAATTAAAATCTGTGATTAAACAATATTATAAGTAGTGTTTATTTCAAGTATTGGTTATTTGCTGGCTAAGAATTGCACCCTAACTGTCATACCTTTGATAAGTGTATTATTTTAGCAATGTTCACTAATTTATTATTTTTAGAATGGAAACATTTAAAATTTTGACACTCATAATATTTTAGAAACATTTAACAGTACTGTTAGCGGGATGACCTTGGGATATAAAAATATTATTCTTCGAATATTTCGTTTACTCTCTATTATTTCCGAATAATAAATAGCCACGTGACATTGAATGAATGTGCACTCGCTGTTTGCAATTATATCAAATATTAATAGTGTGTAATTGTACCGAAGTCAACCCACATGTCCAGTTTCGCTCCAGCTTACGGTACATTAGTTTTTTGTTGGGCTCAATGTAGTGTCCTGGCCTGGTTGTAAAATTTGTTATAAATATCTGTTGAACTTTTGTAGATATTGTGAGTAGGTACGTTCAAGTCTGGCCCTAGTTTCAAATTATTATTATTTTTTTTTTAATTTATGCTTTCCTATTTTATTTACTTTCATTATTATAAATATTAAACCACAGAATAAAAGTCATTTTGCGTTCTCAACCAGTAAAAGCCTTTTTGTATTCTCAACTAATAAAAGCCTCTTTGCATTCTCAACTATCGAGTCACTGGTTGAAAATACAATATGATTTATTTTTCTACCCTTGTGACTCGCTTATTTGACAGCTACCTTACAATAACTTCCATTGCCATGTGGCAGTCACATGGCATTTCTCGCATGACGATGTTAATGTAGACGTTTGGTGGAAGGATATATGACTGGTGTGAAAACAGATCCAAGCTAGAAGCAGGCCTTCCAGAAAGTATCAAGTTACCTTATGGCGGGTATACACATGTACATAATGTCTTATTTGAGTTAAATGAATGTGGGTGCGTTGAAGTGGTCCACTCTCAGTCCAGACACTTCACCAGGAGGCCTAAGCTGGAGCTCCACTCGTAATACGATTAGCTGGAATACGGAAGTCTAAGTCGAACGATTTGCAGAAATGGTAAGCTAGAACCATTCAAGAGCCCTCGTATACGTCCAGACCGTACGAGTTCGTACTTTCTCGGTATGCAACGTTTGAAATGACAACTCATATACGCAAAGTGTAAAAAACAGACGATATGGCTGCCATGGCAAATGTCACCTCCTTGAAATAAAAGAAGTTTGATAGCACACATGGATTATAAAATTATGCCTTTGCTTGAAACTCCCTAAAAAAGCAGTATTAAATTACTTAGGCTAAAAACTACAAGTTAATTGTAACTATAAGGAAAATTTAACAACTTACTTAAAAACCTTAATAACCGAGAAAATGGTACGCGTTGTGGTAGGCGAGTGGTCAGTTGGCGAGCAGAGTCTGCCGCGTGAACGTCGTTCCATGGCGCGTGTAACTGTGTATGATCAGTTGACCGCTGCGTGTTTAAATAAGTTCTTGTCATAGTCCGTATTTTACATTCATTGAAATCATGCGCCAGAATATATTATGTATCACCTTCGCTACAAGACACACTGCAATGTTAATACATGAATGGATTGCCATGGAACTTCGCCTCCACGAAGACCAGCTGGACGCAATTCAACTTGATGGTAGGCAAAACTGTGTGTTTATCAAACTCATTGCTCAACACATTTGCGGCGCAATTTTACGAGACACGCAGGGTTCTTTCATTCTGACCATTGTCGCGAGGGAACGTGTAGCTGTCAACATTGAACCTGCTTTCGACTATGTACATGCCGTGAGGATCATAAATTTACATGTGGAATTAGGTAACAACAAACTTACGTCTCATTTAGCGCGCTATGGGTGTCTCGTAAATAATGAGGAAATGTGGGGGTCAATGTACAAGTCCTAGTAAAATCAGACGTTCGTGTGGTGAGTATGGTAATTGATAAAGACATTCCATCGTATGTTTCAATGGAAGGGGCACGTTTTGTTATTGCTAATCCGAGACAACCACGTACTTGTAATTATTGTCTACAGCCCGGACACGAGCATGTGTCCTGCCCATCCTTACTAGAGAAGGACTCACGTAATGTCCAATGATGGACATAAGTAGCACAGGCAACGACTCACAGTGCTCATGACACACACAGTAGCGTCATTTCTACGTCGCCGGCCACCACTACATCACCTTCCATAAGGCGACAACCGGCACGAATTCCGGCTGGGGAACAGAGTTCCACACAGTTCCCTCCATTGGCTGACCCACGACCATATGCTGGCTTAGTTAAGGAAGACTCTGTCCCAGACAACAATATGACACCCCACATTGAAGTCAATGAATCAAGTTCTAACACCTTGTATACTGCAGCTGAAACTTTATGACAGACAGCATAAATACTAATAATAATTGTGAGTCATCCAAAGACATCACAAATTTCACGTCCCCGCAAGGTTCGATTTCGTGGTCCGAAGAAATTTAAAAAGACAGACAGTCCTATGGGAACTCAGTCTGTTAATCACTTATGTTCAGCTTCGCAAAGAGATAAGTGTTTACATGTTACGACTGATAAATCAGAATGCAAAAGTCCCACCCATAAATCAATTGCCTTGTCATCATTACAGACAAATGGGAATATAGACGCTCGCTCAGAATCTCTGAAAATCGCCAGGGATGCAATTAAGGAATTACGTGTGGCACAGACAAAAGTTTCAAAGTAATTACAAATCGCTTGACGTTAAACTGCATACAATGCATCGTCGCCAGGGTTGCAAGCACCAATATTTCCATATCAGCAAGTTTCACAGTTCACATGTCTACACACAATTCAAATTTATCGGGTAAATTAAATAATTAGTGCAAACAGTACTGACACTGAACGTTTGCGCTGTTTCGTCGCGAGCGATATTTACTGATTTGGGAACTCTAACTCAACAACTATCAGTAGACGAATGTTTACTTCAAGAAGTAGTGGTGCATGAAATGCCAAATTTTTCTCATATGAATATTTACACAAATGTATGTGAACGGGGCGTGGAACAGCTATTCTTACCAGAGTGGGAATCGCACTTGTCACTGTACAGGATTAACCTTCTGGAAGGATTTTACCTTGGTAAGTAGGTGATGTTACAATATATATCTTCTAATAAATAAAATTCTCGTGTCACAGTGTTTGTTTCCATACTCCTCCGAAACCGCTTAACCAATTTCAATGAAATGTTGTATATACATTCGGTAGGTCTGCGAATAGGTTTTTATCTATTTTTTATGCTCCTATGTACTATTGTTTAGTAAATATTTTTAATTTAATAATTTTATAACCCGGTCAATAACTGTGTAAGTGATCCCCACGAGCTGATACCAGTCTATCCCCACCAGGTCTCTATGCTCTATTATTATTTATTAATTCCTTTATTATTAAACCTCTTCCACTTATAAACCACATCCTTACACACTTACAATAAGTAATTTATGTGACAAAACAACGTCCGCCCAAATTCCAACAATACATTTTGGATGAAGGTTTTAATAGTGTTATACATGCGGAAGACCACAAAGGCGTTGCCCTACAAATACGGCTCTTTCCTAACTTATAACGCAGTTAAGACTTTTAGACGTCGCTTGCGTATTGAATGTTCTCTTTCCGCATTGCACATATATAACAGCGCAAAGTAAATCTCTTCTAGACAGATTCTACGTCTCCAATCAGTCTTCCAACAAAATGCATCGATATGATATCATTCCAGTTCACTGTAATGACCATTTCGCAGTCGTATTTACTAATGAACACTTCGCACAAGTAGCAAGACGCGGCCATGGATTTTAGCATTTAAACACAGATCTACTATATGACGAACATGTAATAGAAGACTTTCGTAATAATTGGGCTTAGTGGTGTCTTCGTAAACAAAACTACCCTTGGCCAGCTTTACGGCGGGAACAAACACCAAGTCACACAGAACGTTCGTAGCTTGTTCAAGAAACACGCGTACTGGCGCGCACAAGAGCGTAGACCCACACGCAACTGTTTTGAAACACTACTTCCAGAATTCCAAAAGTGTGTGATCATAGGAATTGATATAACGATTCAGTTGAAAAACAAATACCAAAATTGCTTGACCCTGATGTAGCACACCTAAATAGTAAGGTTACCATGTTACGAGGCACGAGTACCACTACGGAGGAACGTTGCAGTTTACATACTCTTGTTTAAGAACAAAAGGAATTACAGAAACGAACAGTTACTAACATACTTTACAGTGACGGAAATATGTCTAATGATCTATGTAATATATCAAGTATGCTTAATAACAAATTCAGCCAATTGCACTCTAAACACCAAACTGACGCGGATAGCTCAATTACGTTCTTCAAGAATGTGGGACACGAGTTGACCTGTCTAGAAAGCCACTGCTTGCACGAGTCTATGATTATGATAAAATTTCTTGTACGGTCAAAACTTCCCCCACGACGATCTCTGGGATCAGATGATATTTTTATGTTGGTTAATTCTCGGGTTTTAAAATTTTATTAGGATGATTTTTTGTTATGATATAAAGTCACGCTGATCGGATTTTAGATCTTCAGTGAAGTTGAGTGACCTTCTGTTTTAATGTTGTCGTGTGCACTAGTTTGAGCGAGGCTTTCTTTAGACTTTTCTGTTTTTCTCTTTTGTTTCTTTTCTTTCGGTCGTTATTTTTTCTCGCTTTTGTGTCCTAGCGTGGTCACTGGCCATGACAAGCATCTGGCGTAAAAGAGCTGCGGAGTGGAAGGAGGAGGGGGACGCAGCCCTGACTGTCGACTTGGGTGGCCGGTGAGTTGTCAGTTGGTGAGGGGAAGGGGGGCTATGTGTATCGGTCGCCCCTTCCCTACTGCTCGCGCCGATTGACATCGGGTCGATAACTCCAGGCTGTGGTCCGACCTCCCCCTTCCTGTTTCCGGGCAGCTGCGACTACATTTTTTAGCATGGGACACTGACCGGAGTTGGCAAGCCTTGCTACTGTGGTCGTTAGTCTTTTGTTTTGCTTGTGTGGACGTCACACTGCTTGGTCTGCCATCAGCAGAGTTGTGTCACCATGGAGTTGTGAATTGGTCGGTTAACAGGATATTCGATCCTTGATTGGCGAGTAGGACTCCACGTGGAGTAAGTTTTTGCGGCGTGGAGTGGTTTTTAACATGCTGAGAGGAGAAGTGAGGGTAGGAGTTGCTTGCCGACCATGGAAGAAGACCCTCGGAGACAGGTCGCCGAGGACGCCAACATGAAGACATAAGTCTAGTGTGGTTATGTCTTAGACCTTTGTTTTTTTTTAGTATGTAGTTAGCACAACATGTAGGTTTTAAGAGATATCCATGGTCCACTGGGGGCAATCGACTTTAGGATGCCCTGAAGCACAGACTCACTCGTCGAGACGATTTCATTGTAAGTAATTGTCGCGACGCTTTCAGTATTTAGACCGAGTAGTTGAAGTTATTTTCGTCGAATTAATCTTAAGTAATTATTGTTATTTTATTTTTATTTTCTTAGAATGACATTCACTATTCTTCCATACGTATAGTATTCACCGGGAGAATATATATTAATTTCGCACTTTGATTAGGTTTTGAAGTTTCTATTATTTTAGTTAAAGGAAATTCACGTTTTGTATATTTTTGTCGCCGTCCAAGGTAATCTTTAAAAAGTAATTTAATATTTATAAATATTGTTTTGCTTGCAATCTTATCTTATCGCACAGTTTCATGTTAACTTGTGTGTTTGAACCCAATTATTCTGTTTATCGAAAGATTTTATTTGTTTTGTTTTGAAGCAAGATTATTGTGATTTAGGAGAGGACACATTATTCGTTTTCTTTTTTGCTGTAACTGAATTCGTCGTGTTGAGAATTTAATTGAGTAGTGTTTTGACAAATATAATTTTTATTTATTTACTTAATGTTTAAGACCCATGTTGTTTTAGGAATATATTTGTTATATTGTTATGTTTGCTGTGTTATCTCTTTTAATTAGTTATGTTAGCCTATTGTTAAAGCAGCCGAGGAAATTAGGATCTTTCAGGATATTTCCTAGTGTTTGGTCTATTTTATTTTATTTAGTTTTTTTAAGCATGTCACAGAAGCTCACCACAGTTACCTAGAATTTGGTACAGTGTTTTGCTGTTTGAGGCTACAACCCCAGAGAGTTGTTTTTATTTTATCACTGTGTTTCTATTTGGTCGTAAATTGGGGTCGTGAGCTTGGGAGTGAAGAAAATTTGGTCTCTTCATTTATTTATTTGCCGATATTTTTTTTGATAGCTCGTCGTGGAGGTGGATGTTTGTTGTTTTAAGAGATGCGGTAGTCGTAACTGTTCAAATCAATGTTACAATATCCCCTACGAGTTCTACAAGGTATTTTAGGACATCATTGGTAACGAATTTTGCAAAGTTGTGTGCAACATACTATAAAGGTGCAAGCTCTGTCAGTCACACACACACATACACACAGGGAATTACTGTTCTCATGCCTAAAACTTGCAACCCAAGAAAGCTGGAAGAATTTCACCCAATTTAACTTTTATGTGCAGATTACAAAATCATTATGAGAATTTGTGTCAAACATCCACAGCCAGCCCTACAAGATATAATTGGACAGGGACAGACTTGCGGTACATTGGGGAAAAATATTAATAACGGACTCTTAGCTCTCCGATATGTTCACGTGCTCAGTACTGTACAGCGTACGGCTGCTGCTTTTCTCAATATAGATTTAGATAAAGCTTTTGACCGAGTTGACCACGAATATCTAATTGCTGCAATGTAGCATTATCGTTTTCCACAAGTTACCATAGACTGAGTTAAATGATTCAGAATGAGGCAACATCACGACTTCAAGTAAGTGGATTTTTAGGCTCACCGATTTATATTCGCAGTTCAGTGCGACAGGAATGTCCACTGTCAATGATCCTTTTTAATATTGCCATTGAACTGTTAAGCCGACTGCTCAGCAGCAAACTACAGGGGACACACGTTTCCACATTCACCTAACAACTTAAAGCATATGCTGACGATATCACATGTCTTATCAGGTCACAACGAGAATTACAGGAAATCGTGAATGCCTTCGGACTGCTCCAAGGGGCCTACATTTTTTAAGAGTCAATGTATAGAAATCATCTCTCCTTCATCTTGGCCCAAAAGCTAACAACGAAATCTTGGATTGTGAACTCGTTCATCAGGCCGACACAGTTTGTATATCGGGCGTTTCTTTCCTCTCGTATGCTACAAAAATGGCTACTCACAGCTGGACCATCACTATTATAAAACTTCGTTCTCAACAGTTACTAATGCATATGAGAGTCAATAATCTTATCAATCGAACATGCTTAATAAATAAATTTGTACTGTCCAATTTGTGGTACTTAGCTTACCTTTCCGCTTCTATATCAACACAATGCACAGATATTGAAATACGTTGGCTGGATTATGTGGAAATCTTTCATATTACATATTAAAAACGTCTCGACCACAAATTTATCAGTCTATCTGTACTGGGAGTCTGGTTATGATGGATGATGAAAAAAATATACAGCCATCTATCAGGCCACAGTTATTAACACAGTTGCTCCGAGGGGACATGTATGCTGCGCTAAAATGTTCGATGTGGGACACATGGCCTAGTTTGATTCTACTTTACCACACCACTAGAGAAACTATATCAACCTTCCTGATGGCTTTGTGGTGTCCTCTAGATCATTATACCGCCGAGCAAGCAAGTCAGACTTCACGCCATCTGAGCCTAGTGCTAACCAGCGAATTCGATGGGCGCGATCATGGAGAGCTATTGGTGACTCTTACATAGCAACGGACATGAGGGCAGCTGTCTTTTCTTTACATAACAACATCGTCTCGACAGTTCAACGTCTCTACAATATCCAACTCAATGACAATCCCATTTGTAAATTATGAGGCTCCATGGATACAATTGCTCACTGTATCACCTCATGTATGTATGCATTTCCGATCTGGAAGTGGTACACATTTCCCATGCGATGCCAAATCAATGATAACACGTGTTCGGCATCACTGCCGCTAGTGTGGTGTTTCACCCTCCTGTTCCTGAACACAATGGGCATAACAAGAGGTAACTTGCAGATATTTATACCAGGGAAGATGCCACTTTCCCCGCTCAGTTCCCTTATGGTCAGGGCTCATTTGAACCAGTCTTAATTAGACAGGGTAGATGAATACCACTGACAGAAGGAGATTACCCTTCTTCCAATCGCGGTGGCAGGAAGTGAAAACCCACTCATCTAACAACAGAGCACCCACAGGTTAGCTGTGGGGATCCACCTTAGTGGGGGCGAGGGTACCCACCTCTACGAAACCGCTTCGTGGACGATTACAGTAAGTGGGATCAGGCTACTCCCAAGCAGGAGTTCGTTAAACCACTACCACACAGAGTCCAACCCGTGGTCGATTCAGCACAAGGCTGAGGCTTCACACCGATCCCCTGAGTTACTGCGATATACCATGCATCAGAGTTTTCACCCGAGCAGGTGTCCATCTTCCAGGGCTCCAGAACCTCTTCTCCAGTTCAACATTGCTCGAAATCCGCAATGCAGGACACTTGTGCGTGCCTTGGTGGTGACATGCAATCTGTTCGTAGGTTGTACAGCAGGCTGAAGCTTCTGTACCAGCTTCTGGAAACTGGCCTAAGAGAACCCCGCCATGGATCTACCTCTTGTGCACGAGAGGGGGCCACCACTTGCCCAGTCTTCGTCCTCACTCAGTTAGCCGTAGTGCAAGCACATACATTACAAGCCGTGACCACAAGGAGGTGGATATGGACTTGAGTGCGAGAGGCTATATTTTCATATCATACCACATTGCAGGTTGTTTTGGAGGCAGGACAGAGGGAAGGCTGAACAAGGCACAATTGACGTCTCGCATCGCCTGTACCCAGAATCCACCGGAGTTTTCTATGCACATGAGGGACACGGTTACTCAATGTGGGGCAGGACATGAACCCCAACACTGTTCCCCAGTACCATGCTCCCCACATCACGTTCTTCCCCTTAAACTCGTTTAAGAGTCGGGTACCATACACCTCGGCCCCACCACCATCTCTCCAACTCAGAGCCTTACAACGATAACAGCTTTAGTGACGAGAAACTTTACATTGTGACTTCTACCTGTTTCCCTCTGTGAGAAAGGCGTGCCGCACACTGGATATTATTTCACGCAATTCACTTTTGGATATTAAATGCGCATCCTATGAGACTTGCAGATTTCATCGGCATTGTTAGGGAAGTAATGTGTAACATGGTGCGTCGTGGAACACTAAGAAAAATGTACGGTCAGCATATATACTTCTTCTGGCCAACATAGTGAAGTGATGAATATAGTGATTGATTAATGTGGAGACACCTTCCATGTAGTGAGACATTCCCTTGGCCCTTAGAGCGGTCGGATGAACGCTGTGTACGGTCCGAGCCACGTGTTTCTTCCCATCCTGTTAGATGAAACCATATTTAGTCAGAATAAAGAAAAACTTCTTCAGGGAACCAGACCTGTCATTATTACTGTTATTATATTGTTTTGTGTGAAATTTCCCTTAGTAAGTACAGTAGGTTTTTGTACCACGAAAAGTAAAACATCAATAAATGAAACAAAAAAAAAAAAACCACAACTGCAGTATCAAAGTTAAAGTTTTTAGTTATCGAGAGTTCAAATCTTCGTCTAGGTAAGTCGAATTTATTAACACAGTTAGTTGTACTATTTTTTCTTCTTTATATTGAAAATTTGATTAAAACTAAAATTTTTGCAACGATTATAAGCTTGCGAGACTGTTAATGATCAAGTGCTGTGGTGATCAGAGCAACAAATATAGGATTACACAATGTCGACGATTGTTAATTATTAATGCAGCTAACATTCGGTGAAGTAGAATGCGAATAAATATGATATGATAAAGTACAGAACAAACAGCATATTAGATTTACATGGTATACAGTTCAATACATTTTTACTTCCTTAAATGTTACGGAAGTTTTGTATAGTAGTTGCTCCTGTCCTCCCAGATATGGAGTTACTTCCAGTTTGTGATAAGCATAGTATTTTATGTCTCTGTTTTTGCATGTTGAAATTTATATCAGAAGCATTTATGTGCGTCCAGCATGCAATGTGTGCAAAACAGAAATAGTTGAAAATTAATTACAGCAAAAATACTTGGTAATTAATTGTAGGGGTTCGCCACATACTTTACAAAAACTGTGGTACTTGTTTACAATCTGGAAAAATGATAGTGTAAGGGGGTCGGGGGTGAGCTGCTGTTGTTGATGAAAAAGGGGGAAGCGGTACGACAAAAATGAAAGTGCATCTTTTCCCAGCAGCCACCTTCTATTAGTGGCAATATTTGTACCAAGGACAAGTGATGTAGATAACAAACACATAAATTTTATTTCTTTTTATTATATAAGTGGTAGTGGTGATGATGATGATGCCAGCGTAAGAGTGGTGTTTAGATAGAATTAGTAAAGAATAAATTAGAAAAATATCCGTTTCATCTTTTATTGATCTCTCATCAGTAGAACTTTACAGTTGACACTAGCAGCTATACATTCTGATACGATGCCAGAAGTCCACAGCTGTAAATGTCGGGAGTGCTCGCCCACGTTTAAATCATTTGGATGTAACTGAATACTGCGACTTTCTGCCGTTTGCACTCAGTCATTAAACATAGTCCGAACGTGTCTTACCTTAAACTATTATGAACTATGCGGTTACAAGCACCTACAACTTGATACAAAAACATGAGAAAGGGTGACTCTATAGCCCTTCTACTGGCGAATAAGCCCTCTAGGCTTCACAGCTCCTCTCCAGTGCTTAACATAGTCAGTCACACCACCATGACTCCTCGAATGTTCACTTAGCCGGCCATCTCCCGGTGACCGACCACAAGTTCCGCTAGACCGCGACTGGCCTCTC
>PNEQ01091959.1:0-20068 GCA_003012365.1 Medauroidea extradentata
TTATTTGTTTAATAGTTTGTCATGGCAGTAAGGGTTCCCTCGTAATATTTTAAAGTCTGTAGATGAAATCAGTTTACCATTGAGTCAAGTTCAGATAGAGACAGATTGTATTTTATTCTTAAATAAATATTTGTGTTGTGTCTGGAACACATTATCTTTTACTTCTATTAACCCTTCTCTTTAATCTAATTATTTTTCTCCTTATATTTTTGTATGATTCTAACGTCACTTATGGTACTGGTACATCTCGCAATGTCTGTGTTTGTTCAGTATTCTTTTGAAGCGAGTGTTCGTTTTATCTAGAAAGTGTTTCATGAGTTTATTTTTTAAATATAGTTGGTTGTTAGTAATCTAGTCTGGGCGATCCCACCTAACCCAGCTACGCCCCCGTGACAATATAAACAGTAGCCTGTTGACACATTTTTTGTGACTAATATAAATAACTTCAAAATTGGATAATTTATAAACAGAGTCTGCATTTAGTATGACAGCGATTTTTCGATATGTGTTTGGTAATTTGTAATCTACGAAGCTGAGAAAGGAAAAGAAAGGAAAATGTAATTATAAAAATAATGCCTATGCCATCAATCCGTTATGTGGAATAGGTTGGTTGACAATTTTCACGCTCTTTATTTCCAAACAAAGCTTATGACATGTGTAATGAGTGTTCACATTTTGTTGTCGGGTTCGATGAATCTTTGAACAAAGTTACCCGAAAAGGACAGATGGACCTAAAAATTCGCTTCTGGAATGAAGAAAGCAGTGAGGTGAGCACACGATACTTGGGCTCCGTATTTCTGGGACATTCAACTGCTGTAGACTTGTTAAATTGTTTCCTCAGTGGTCTATATCAGTTGGACATAAATAAATAATTACAAGTATCTCTTCATGGTCCCATTGTAAACAAAAGGTTCATCCAAGATTTGAAGTCATTTTTAGCGGAAGACCCAGGCTGCCCAGTCATTCTGAATGTTGGAAGTTGTGGGTTACATACTTTACACAATAGTTTCAAAGCCGGTATTAAATCAGCAGTTTGGGATGCTGTGGAATACTTACGAGCATTGTATTATTTGTTCCGACATGTACCAGCACGACGTGCTGATTATGTTCAGTATACAAAGTCACAGTTATTTCCCATGAAGTATTGTGCAATCCATTGGCTTGGTAGCTTCAAAGTGGCTTAGCGTGCATTCCTTATTTTTCCTCACATTGAAAAGTATGTTGAATGTGCTTCTAAAGAACATACTGCACCCAGTGGCAACAGCTTCAAGATAGTGTCAAGAGGCATCAAGGACAAACTTCTTAAGGCTAAACTTTCTTTTTTTATGTCTCTTGCTGCAGCTTTAGAACAGTTTTTGACTAAGTTCCAAGTTGACATTTCTTTAGTGCTTTTGTTGTACAAATCATTGCTGTTGGTTATTAGAGACACAATGGTTTGGTTTGTGAAGCCAGAAGCACTCACTTCTGTTCAGAACATCACATAAATTGACTTGCAAAAGAAAGAAAATCTTCTTGTAGTTAAAAGTGTAAATTTTGGATTTACAGCAAAAGCTGCTCTGAATAGTGCACGTCGTGTTTCTGATAAAGATATGTTGGAGTTCTGTACGGACTGCCGAAATGCAATGCAGGCTTTGTGTAGTAAAATTATAGAAAAGTCACCTTTAGCAGTTGACAAAGGGAATTTCATTTCTTGATCCAATAATAGCATTGGTGGCATTCATTCGCAACCGTCGCTTGTTTCTGACCTTGAGTCTTAAACAACTGGGTTTCTGGTGTCAAAGCAGACACGATTGAGAGACAATTCAAAAGTGTTCGCAGCAGTCCATAATTTGATATCAACCTACAGGAATTTTCCCAAAACTGTGGTAGGTTGGATGAACTTTGGATGCAGATGATTACGCAGACTTCACCTGTTCCAGCAGAAATAGTCATTTTTAAAAAATCTTACTCGTACTTTCACATGGAAATGCTGCACTTGAAAGAGGATGTTCGGTTAACAAGTATATACTAGTAGACAACCTTCAGGAAGAGACTTATTGTGCAGAGGCTAATCTTTGATGCAGTCACAGCTGCTGGAGGTCAACAGAAAGTCGTTATTTCGAGATCGCTGATTCATTCTGCCAGAAATGCCCATGACAGATACAGTGGAGCCCTAAAGAAGAAAACCCTGTCACAAAATGATGAAGAAAATACTAAGAAAGAGAAGAGACTAGTAGAAAAACTAAAACAGACAAAGGAGAAGAAAATAATGGAGGAAGCTTGTAAGGCTGTTTCAGCAATCGAAGATGAGATGAAGAACCTTAACAATAAGAGTTTGTGTTGTGTGTAGGGAAAGTTTTTAATTTTTATCCCCATGTTGATTGTGAAACTTATTTTTGTGTGTTTAAATACATTTTAAAGGTATTTGTTAAGAAATTGTAGTGAAAATGTCTGTTAAATTGTACAGAAGGTTAATACAAGTAGTAAATTTGCTGTGAACTGAAAAATAATTTTTTTTTACGTGTCAAGGAAAATATTTTACCTTGTCAGGGAAAACGGAATTGTCAGAGAATTAAAAAAGTTTGTTTGAGTGGACACCATAATATAGTTCCGTGTATTTTTCTATGTAAATACAGCAATACTGAGTCAAAATTAACCGAAATAAACATACATACTTGTATTTCATGTAATTAATAAACATTTTTTTACCAAACTGTATAGGTTCCTGCCAACTGCAAAATTTATCGTACAAGTGCAAACATCAAGTATCATGTCCAGATAGGTTAGACATTTCCTGTCGTTAGCCGTTATGCGTGGAAAGATACAAACAGAACTTCAAAGGGGCTTTTTTGAGTGCTTATGTATGTGTGTAAATATCTGTCCTCTGTCTACTCCGTGTTTGCCACAGTTCTCTCATTAACACCCAAACAATCAACCTAGAGTTAAGATCTGTAATGTTATTTTTCCCTCGAATTTTTGCAACTCTAAATGTATATGAGCACTGGGTTTGGATTGTGCTGAATAAAGAAGTTTTAATGGCTTGTGGTCAGATACATAAAACTGTGAATGCCTTTCCTGGAAATACATGTAGCGATTCTCGTATGCACACATAATTGCCAGTGCTCTTTTTCAGTGTATGAATATCTCAGTTCTGTTGAATATAATTTCATATAATTTTTTATTACTTGTTGCCATAGAGTACCAACGTGGTATAGGTCCTGAACTAGTTCTGCGGGATTCTCACAGGGATTGCTTATATGATCATAGTCGTATCAGCACTTTATCATAGAAGTCTAAAGCAAGTGGACTTGCAGTGATGTCTTTCAGCTGTCAAAAAGTGATGGTAACGTGTTGAACTTACATTCTCTATACGAGTTCTTCCTCCACACTGTCTACACCTTGAGCGGATGTGTGACTATCCGCTGAAACATTTAGCTTGCACAGTGTATTCCAAAGGACAGTCTTATATACCCTAACATAACAGTCCTAGGCTGGAAATGAACACCGTTACCATTTTGACTCTTCGTCAAGTTTCATGTGGTAGTATTCCCTGGACCTGAAACATATTTGCATCTGTTGAGGTCCACCAGTCTATGTAGAGTAAGCTGTACGCAAGGATGGAGGTTAGAGACTTCAAACAATGACTTTTATAAATTTAAAGAAAGGTATTTATACATGTAATTAAAATATAAAGAAACAAAAGAAAATAACTCGCAAAACCATAAATATTAAAAGCTGCCTAAATATCTCAATAAATTCAGTGAAATAATATATGTAGAATGGTAAATTCTAATGGTAATTCCACCTATTAAGAAATACTGTACTCATGTTAAGGGAGGGTACATTTGTTCATGACTTTCTGTCTTGTCTACTGTGGAATCATAAATAGGACAAGTTTCAAAGATATTTGAAAAGGACAGCCAGTAAAAAAAAAAAACCTTTGTATATGATACATGGTTATGGTGGTGGCTGGACAGGAAATCAAGTTTTGATTGAAATTTTTGTCTATGAGTTTAATATTTTATTTCTTTGCCATATGGTTCGCTAAAGTGCACTACTATTAAGTATTTTCTTTAAAAATGAACAACAATGTCACGTCCATTTTATTTTGTATTTTTAAGTTGATATTAATTTATTATAATTAGTGTGAAATAATAGGCTGCAAAAACTGTTTACTTTAACACCTAGTCATGAAGGAGCAGCATCTAAAACTTTTCGTTTGCCTCGAGAAAACTGTTACAATTAGAGGTGATTTTATGGCAGAATATTGCAAATAAAATTTTTTTTTTGGTGCAATAGTTAAAAAATTCCATATATGTAAAAACATGCTACTTTAGACCAGTTTTTCTTAATGAGTTTCAACTGGGTGTTGAGTGAAAATGTAGTTATCAAACTAAAAATTTTTTTTCTAATTAACTAAGTCGGGTATGAAAAATGTGGAAAGTTTGTAGGTAGTGCCATGGTGTGTAGGGCAGGTCACTAAATTTTGGTACAATTTACTGCAGTGATGTCACGAAACAAGCAAATTGAATGACAAGTTGCTTCTGTCGTTAGTGCAGTGTAGCGTGGCACACTGTGCAGGCTGGAAACTTGCAGCCCACAAGCGCTCCATGCCAAACACCCCCGCCCCCTTATTCCAGGGTTCGCCAGACCGGGGTGCTCACTGCACATGCGCCAGCAAGGTCAGATGGACTGCTCGCCGCACAGCCCTGCCTAGTTCAGTCCACCTGAGGCAAGAAACGCTTACACAAGTAAATCTTAAAAACTTTGTCGTATTCCTCAGACTTCGCAATCTGCTGACTTTTTTGGCGAGTAGGTAGTTCAAAAAATATCATTACAAATATCTTCTATAACACCAGCTGTGAAAATGAAAATTATTTACTGTAATTCCCAAATAATCGCGGAGGGCTGCGACACTGCAGCCCAATAGCACAAACCACCACTGGTCAGATGAGTGTAAATCACAACTCTTAGCTTTGCCTCCATATTCATAATATTTCTGCAGGGAACACCAATAATATTTTTAAGATGTGCCTATCAGTCAATAATGGATTTTGTTATAGTAAAATGTCTCATCTAGATGCTGTTTTTGATACTTACTGTCTTTGCTACTTCTACACTGTCAGAGTAATCTTCTGCAACATACGTACAAGCCATTTTGTTTTCTATCACACTTTGTTGTTAATACTGGACAGACAGGACTGTTTACAATGTGCCCCTGACGTCTGCACCTGTAGCGTTTGAGGCTGAATTGTATGTTATTGACTTCCTTTCCTTCGCCCCTTACTGTTGATCTAGGTGTGTTGAAACTTGTTTTCATTTTTGACAGTCTTGTCTACATGAAGGTCATTACTATGGTTAGGTCTTTACTTTCTTTTAACATTTTTCACTTTAGTTCAGTGTTCATGTATTTCTCAGTTAGTAGCATAGTACTGTGGTGGCTCCGATCCCGACCACTAAATGTTTACCCTCGTCACTAGCTCAGCCGCAACAAACACCTTCAACGTCTCATCGCAGCACTCGTCCCTTATCTCATGTAGGGGGGGGGGGGTTGGGGTCCAAAAGAGAGAAAGGAGACACTTATGATATGCTGGAGGAATACTATACTATCACAAACTCGGTTAAAGAAATTCAGAGTTCCGACTTCATTAAACTTTATTTGCCGATAGCAACATGTGAGAGAAATACACACTCGTGGTTTAAACTTTAACTAGATCATACATCAACAGGATGGGCCATCTCGAACTCCACTGTCCCCCCTTCCCTCCTCTGGGCTAAACACTTCAAAGTGCACCACGTAGTACTCCGGCAGCTTGCCGGCCTACTTCCACACGCACCCGCTGCCATCATGCTAAGAAAGAAGAGCTGGTCCAGCTCTTCCTCCAGGGCCTTCGCCCGAAGTGCCCCAGGGTTACCACCTTGCCAATCAAAGTGAAAAATTTACAGTCGGTACAGTTCGGATTACCGTGAATGGTGGCTGGTTACCAAGTTCAGGGTTGCAAATACCATGAATTAATTATTATGACATGTATTAAACATAAAGAGGAGTCACAAATTGCCAAATTACAATCCTTCGTTACAAGACAACAGTGCTACCACGTGGTAAGCACATGCGTGACGTGACGTCCAAACAAGTGACTACCATTCCAAACCATAGACACCTCAACCAGCGAAGTGATTGGGGGGGGGGTTAAAAAAATACAGCCACGAACTACACCAAATGATCGGTCACACTCTGTATTATACAACTTAAGCGATCAATAGCGATTTGGCCCATCGAAGATAAAACTGCAGTATTAAATAGGTTAAGTCATAAGCCTGAGCAGGTTGCAACACTTTCAAGTTTATGTTTCTGACTGTACAACCAAGCTTCCAATCCTTCACCTCTCCACGCGCGGGACGTGTCCTGCCAATCTGTGTCTACGACCTGAACACTCCCAACAGCCTCCACAGCCCTTATCACACTAGCACTCACTCCTAGGTTGGCCGGGTCCCACACCGACACAGGGCGACTTCGTACTCGCACTACCATTGCCGCAGCTGTAATTGTTATTTTATGGTGCACCCAGGGATCCTAGGGTCGCTGCTGACGCCTTTGGCCATCATCGAAATTACTGTGGGGCAGAATACAAAAGCCAACTATAAATAAACAGGGCGTGAAAGGCCAGCAATACCTTACAGTACATATGCTTTATCTTACTTGCAGTACTGTTCTGGTATGTATTGTCACATTAAAAATTATTTCATAGATTATCTTTTTCTGTTTCAAGGTTGTGAAACTTTTGCCTTTTGTAGCCAATGTTGGTTTTCTGAATTTAACATTCATTGAGCATGACAACTGCTTTTTCAAACTCTTTACTGCCCAAGCCATTACCATCATAGATGTTTTCAAAAATATCCTATACCTTGAGACCTGCGTGATGAAGTCCTTTTTATTTTTGCTTGTCGGAGATGCTATTGTGTTTCTCAGGATAATAGTTAAAATTGCATAGCCACACCTGTCGGTGCTTACCTGTTGTTTTTTAATCGTAATTTCTGCGATGCCAAGTGCATACTCCGATCTTGCCATTGTATTTAGTCATTCTTGTGTTCAGTGTATCCTTGCCATCAAATATATAGGTAGTCTTTAGACTGTTTATTGAAACATTATTGAAACATCTCACTTACACTGAAACTTTATTAGTCAGGGCTTTCTCAGATAACATAACCGTAGCTACAGATTTGGCCCACAACCATCTTGACTGACTTAAAACGCTACAGATATGAGTGACAGGGGTATGCCACATTTTTTTTGTGTCTGATTCACTCCTGTATATTAGAACCCGTGAACTGTCAAATCTTGCATGTGTGTTGTAACGTAAACAACAACTGAGTTTTTGGTTTAGATAAAATTTACGTTTTATTTTATTGCCTTGTAACAAATGTGTGCATAAAATATATTAATTTTAGGTGTTAAAAATGTAATTATGTGGCATTTTGTGGCAATATATACAATGGTTTAATTCACATATAGTCTGTGCAGTATAAGTTTTCCCTGATTTTGACAGTTATCTTCTGAGAAAACTGTCTGGCGACTTCATTATTGTGACCTTTCAACCATCTTGTCTTCCTGGAAGAACAGGTTCTCTGTAATTCGGTTTAAGATGCTCTTCTCAGGAAAGAACTGTCAAAATCAGGCAAACTTATACTCTACAGATTATATTTCATTATGTGTCAGTTCTGTGTAGAAAGATGTGACTTTTAGCTTTAAGAGAAGTCCTTTAACTCATAGGAAATTCTCAAACAAGAATTTGAGTGTGTTCTATTGTGTCAAAAATTAATTAATGTATTTTAATAAAAATTTTACAAGGAATGTACAAAATTTATCTATCTACCCATGTGTGTATGTTACAGACTTTTTTTGTTGTAGACCAGTGATTGAAAAAACAAATTACAGAATCAGGCAGAAATTAACATATTTGTACTGCATTTTGTGAGAGAGAATCAGGAAAATAAGAAGGTCTAGTCATAGCTAGATATGTTGACCACAATTTGCAGTGAACTGTGGTGTCCCCCTTATATGTTTTGTAATCTGACTATGGAGTATTATCACTGCTTAGGAACATACTGGTACTAATGCTGACTCTTGATTGTTCACACTTTTACTTCATTGCCGCTAAGTACAAGGTGCTCAACTGTCAACTGTTTCCAATTAGTGACTTGTTAGACCCTATACAAGGAATATGTATTTACAGAGTATGGTGGAGGAAAAGAATGGCAAGGAATGGGGAAAATTATTTTGATATCCTTGAATGGTGAGAGGCAGGGGGAGGGGATCCCAATTTGAGGGGAATGGGCGGAAGGGCTGCCACAGATGACAGGGATAAAGCTGAACTGTTGCAGGAACAATATACGTACATCGGTGTATGAGGTAAAGGACAACTGGAGTAGATCATCCATTGGAGTCGTGGGGTTTAATAACAGGTTTTGTGTGAAGGACTGTGATATAGAAAGGGTGATTAAGAATTTGAGGAGCAATAAGGCAGTGGGGCCAAATGATATAGGAAATGGTGCACTCTAATTTCGAGGGAAGGAATTGGTCAGATATCTGGTGGAGTTGTTTGGTAAGTTTCTGGAGGAGGGTAAGTTACCGCAAGGATGGAAGTAGGCGTTAGTGGTCCCAGTGTATAAGAAGGGTGAAGATAGAGGGAAGTCAGGTAGTTACAGGTGTTGGAGATATTGGTGGTACAATATGTGGTAAATTTTACAAATAACAGAAAATGGATACAGGTATACCAACATGGATTTAGAAAGGGATATTCATGTAAGACTCAGTTGGTAGGTTTGTTAAAGTATCTGGTTCAGGCAGTTGGTGAGGGGAAGCAAGTGGATGCCTGCTTCACAGACTTTGAGAAGACCTTTGACAAAGTTCCCCATGTAATTTTGTTGAGAAAAGTATGTGGAGGTGGAAGTGCAGGAGCTGGAGAAGGTGCGGAGAAGAGCAGCGAGGTGGGTGATAAGTAAATGGAACAGCCAGAGTCAGGCTGGTGAAGAGGAAAGGAACTTTAGGCCTAGTGTGATGATGAAGGAATTGGGATGGAAATCATTAAGGAATAGGAGGAGAGTGGAATGGCTGATCAGGTTGCATAGGGTGATAAACCGGGGGAGGAGTAGTTTGGCCTGCAAACTAAGTGAACTTTTAAGGGTAAAGGTAGCAACAGTGAGAAAATTCAGAGGGCGTGGAGGAGAACGGAGAGGGGTAGACAGTCAATGCTGGTGAGGATGGTGAGGGTAGAGAATGCACTACTGGAGGAATTGAGTTAGAAGGTTTAGAAGGGGACTGGAGGATTGGAGCTGAGGGCATGGGGAGAAGTCTGCTCGCCACGGGGCGTTAGTCCAATTGCGAGTGTATAACTTGTTATTATTATTATTTTAATGAAACTCAGTATTTATGTTGGCAAACACTATACTGTTTACTGAAATAACATAATAACGCAACAACTTTTTTGCTTCATTTCGGTCCATTATCATATAAAAAATTCACCCCAACCTTCACGTACATTATTTCTTTAATCTTAAGTGAGAAACAGCATTCTCAATTGACTTACCATAGTTTCTGAGTTTGGGTGTTTGGTATGTGTTTTTCTAGAAAAAAATTCAAAATCAATACAAGCAGAACCTTGTCAAGTTGGCTGGCCTTAGTGGTATGACAAAGGGCGACAACACTTGAGGCAAAAATGGGGAGAAGAACTTTAGCCTTTTCTTCTGAATACTCACTGTACACACACATTAATTAATCTAATTCATTTTTTTTTTTTTTTTGACATTCTATTATTCCATTGTTACTGACCAAATCAGTGGCGCTGTATAGGCCAAGGCTAATTTACGTAGCATGTGGCAGAGAAAGACTGCCCTTGTATGTTATTGGTAATGAGTTCTCCACCGTGAATCGTCTATGTTCTAAGTACACCTGGTAAACCTTGACTGGACCAAATAGCCACATTGCATCTACATTTTTCTTCCCCGTTTTGAAAACTTTGCCAAAACTGTGACACCTTAAACATTTCTGTTAAATTTACAGGCACTTTTGGTCCACTTGAGTCACTGTGTTGTAAAATAAGTTTGTACATGTTAATACAGGTTGTCCAGAAACTACCACAAAATAAATACTCCACATGAATCCTGGGCTGAATTGGAGAAAAGAATGTTTTTGGCAAAATGTATGTCATTTTTCATTAATGATGTGGCAACATAGCACAGAGTTAGTCCCCTCTGGCACTCCAAAGATATCTTATTTATCGTACTACTACTGTTCTGGCCATCATATTATAGGTGCAGATTTAAATACCAAGCAGTACAGACATGAGTCTACATTTACTCAATGCAACAGACATAAAATAAAACCTAGATGTGTTGCACAAGAGGGGTCTACTAACTCCATGCTTTGTTGCTATAGGCCTATTGTTTGTAAAAAAATGTCATCGTACATTTTGCCAGAAACATTTTTGTCTCCAATTTAGTCCAGGATTTGTGTGTGTGCTTATTATGCAGGAGTTTCTAGACAGCCTATATATTAAGAATATGTCATTTGAAAACTCAAAATGATTATTTATGTTAGTGTAAAACATCTGAAAAATGTGAATTTATTACAAGTATTTCTTTCACTACAGAAAAGAATGTTCCCGCTTGCCTTTTTTTTAAAATAACCATTTTCATTGCTATCTATTGCCTTTACCCTTCGATTTTCTGGGACATTTAGACCCATTTCAAACATTAGCCTTTTCGGTACACACAAATCCTCTTCATTGGATATACCATCAGTATTACTATGTATAATATATTTACCTCTGTCATGTTACTGACTGTTTGACTAGGTATAATATTTGCAAGTATTTATGTACCAGTGCGGCGAGGTGTGGATGTGTTCCAAGGGAAGTGGTGCTTAGCAGTGACTATACACAACGCTGAATGTCTGTTGGTGCAGGTACACCAACCAGCCAGTAGCATACATGATGTGAGGAATGTATTATACAGTAACACTGCTTCAGTCGCAGCAGATTACTAACTATTGGCTGTGTCCTGTACAAATGGTAATACCAGTACTCCCGAGTGTAAGGTCGGATCTAATACTATTTCCCTTTTAACAATATCACTCTTCGCCATTGTCATGTACTGTGCTCTAAATAATGATACATTGGGTATTTTTTTTGTGTGCTGTAGTTTTTCATCAATATATTATTACAATGATTAGTAATTTTTCTCACACACATTCATGTGGTTTATGCAGCTGAATGGATTAGCAAAGTTTAAAAAAGCAAAACTTCCACCTTATATGATATCCAGTTTTGACGTATTGTGCAGAGTAAATTCGAGTCTAGTCACTAAATTAAATTGTACTGGCATGCCAAATGTGTCAATGAGATGTGGTGAATGTTTTTGTAGCATTTTATTTATTCTTTTTTTTTTCTGTTTCAGCTGCAAGGAATAAAATCAACTGTGAATATCAAAAGAACAAACATGTTACTGATATAGCTACTGTCAAAGAGGTAAGTATACGTTTTATGGTTGAACTGCATCATTATATTTTTGTACCCAGTAAATTATACATGCATATTACAGTTTTTGTATAGTATGGTTTTAGCTCATGAAGTAGTTAGGTATTTAGTGACAGTATTTTCTGGGTATAGGGCAACATTCGTATTAAATAACCTTTTTCCCAGGATTAGACCAGCCACCATATAGAAGTGTAAGAGCTTCATGTGAGAGGGAAACTGGTATTTTACTTAGTAGCAAAACTCATTATTACGGAGAGAAAAACAGAATCTGTAGCCAGTTGATTGGGGTCTTCTTCCTCCACCATTGTGTGTTGCTTTGCTGGGCGTGAACTACGTAGAGTTAAGTGGACTGCAACTTACAGAGATCCATTTCCATTTGTTAAGCCTAACTATGTTTCAAGGAGCGGCAGAGGTAAAGTCAAGTAAAAAGCTTTGACAAAGTAGGTAAGCTTCCATAGTTTAACTCCAGTAAATTATCCCAATTACCTGTTTGTGTTCTCACATATGGACATAGCTACCCTTCCTGTATGAGAAACTGCATGGTCAGGGACAAATGCCTTTGAGGTTTATGGTGGGCTGCCCGGTAACCTTTATCAGTATCCATGTTCCCTATCTCTAAAGCTTTACGCCTTTCAACATAACTAGGCGGTATGTGAAACTAACACCCCAGTGATCAGTACTGTCGTGTCTGTTGAAGCATTAAACCATGTTGTATCAGGCAGTTTATGATGGACGCCAGTGGGTGTGATGAGCAGTGCCGGATCTGGGGAGGTGCAAGGGGGGGCATGTGCTCCGGGCGATATTAAAGGGGCGGCAGGCTGGCCCTGCCTTGAAGAAGCTAATTCAGTTAATAATGAAAGTATAGTAAATTTTTGGCTGAGATAAAAGTAATTATAGTTTTAGTGCTATGTTGTAACGTGTACATATAATGTTTGTGTGTATACAACACCTGTACATTAAACTTAGTTGACGAGTTTATTTTCATCATATAACTTTAAAGTACAGATTGTTTTACACAGCAAAAATTCAATTCCTAAATACTGTATTGAAATTAATATTACAGCAGTATTTTCTGTATGTTCACCAAATATATTACTTGTCTTGTCAAAAATTTGCAAAAAGAAAACAGGGAGAGGTATGCAAGCCAACTTTGCCCCCATTACAAAATAGTCCAAATCCCGTACTGGGTGTGAGAGGTATGTTATGAAGGCAGAGAAACAGCATTGTTTTAGTAGAACGTACGTAACTGTCTAATCATTAGTAGAAGTAGCCGACCCAACACATGGCGTCAGAAGTGGGATCCAAGTTATTCATCAGAGGAGGATTTTATGATTTATTAAAAAATTTAAACTGGAACTCGCAAGTTAAACTTTTAACATGGCAAATGGTGGTGATTAAGAAAACAATTGCAAGTCGTGACTGCAGGGGCCTTTTGACTTCTCTGATTCCAATAAGCTTGGTTCAGGTGGAAGGTCCGATTCAATTGCTACATAAATCAAAGTTGTCAGAACAATTGCAAGGTGAAGAGAAGGTCAATTTACTCATGTATGTATGGTTTTGAGGATAAAGTTGATGAAGCGATATTTACGTTTGAGAAACCAGCGAAAGGATAGATGTTGTCGCACAGCACATGTGTAGTGGGTTGGGGCATCGTCATCTTGCAGAAACCAGATGTTGAATTTTACTGCTAGTGGCATATCATCTAGCAAATCTGGGAGGATGTGTTGCAGAAAATTGAGGTACACATTACTGTAGAGTTGCTGGGGTAGAACATGTGGACCACTCAAACTGTTGTGAACAATCCCTGCCCACAAATTTACTTGATAGTGCCGCTGGTGTACTGCGATGTAGGTTGCATGCAGATTCTCGTCATGCAACACGTGGCTATTTTTGCAGTTATGCTCTCATATGTAAACATTGCCCCGTTGCACGACAACACTGTTTTACTGAAATGAGGGTTTTCAGTTTGTTGTGCGATTAACCACTGACACTCCCTACACCAAGTGCATATCAGTCACGTCTCTGAAGTCCATTGTGGCATGCTGTTAATGTTCGCAAAATCTATTATCGCTAAACTGTGCACATTCAACTGTCAACCATTAACTCTGCATTATTACAAAACTAAACACATCAACGAACTACAAGCAAACATTAACTATGCTATACAATGGACTGTAGGTTGTTTTTGTCCGTAGGCACATGTGTGTGTGGCTCTCACTCCTCTCTTCATCGTCACCTGATACTTGAGTGCAGTGCCATGATGCACCCTGCACCCTCTGAGTTACTGGACTGGCACGTCAGAGTGCATGCTGTTCAAATTTGTGCACTTGTGTTTGTCTCTGCACCTTTGCAGGGTGCTATTTCCAGACTAATGTTCTCCAACGAATTATGTTTCACTTCACATTGTCTACCACCCATGTGATTTACAACCATTCATTCCCGAACAACCTGTATATAAAATGTTTCGTAATAGTCTTGCATTTTATTTTTTGCATGATTGATGTAACACTACAAAAAGAAACATTTTATAGCAATTTTCACAACTATGCCTTATGCATAAACCATAAATTTAGTGCAAAAATCTTTTCCATGCTTTTCTCTTTACTAAGGACGTCCAAGTGAGGAAAAATCATAATTTTATGTTTGTATGAAATAGTATTAGTTTTGTAGACTTAACTTGGAGGTACATTTACCTTTTATGAAAAAAATTAGCTCACCCAGTTTTCTAATAATGGCACTTAGATGTCAAAATTTGCACATTTTTCGTTATTATAAGCCGCAAAAACCAGTGAACATAATGAAATGAAAAAAATTCACATTGAAACTACATGTCATGGGCCACTGCATGACATGTTTTAAAATCCATTGTAAAAATTTTTTGTATTTAAAAAAAAAATTAGAAAAGAGGCAAAAAATTCAAAATTTCAGAATTTCTTTAATTTCAAATATTTTTAATAATGGGTTTTGAAACATGTCAAGCAGTAGTTTGTGACAAATGTTTTAATGTAAATCTTTTAATTTCATTATTTTCATTGATGTTTGTGGCTTATAAGAACGAAAAACATGCAAATTTTGGTGCCATTATATGAGGAACTGACTGAGTTAAATATATTTTTTGTGAGAGTAAACTGTACTCCCAAGTGACATCTACAAAACTAACACTATTTCATACAAACATAAAATGAAGATTTTCCCCCACTTGAACACCCTTTAAATACTAAGCATTACAGTGCTACTAGACACTCGTAAATACAATATAGCATTTAAAAAATTGGAAATAAAAAATAAATAATTGCATATGATATTCTATGGATTTTCGTAAATTTAAGCTTTACAAACAAACTGAAAATGAAATGCAAGAATCTTCTCCCAATTTTTCTCATTATCTTTTAGCTAACCGTAAACATTCCTTAGCTGTTAGACACTTGTACAACTGTTTGTTCTGGTTCCATTATGTCTATGTGTACTTTAGGTTGAAAAAAAAACAATCAACAACTTTCTAACTATAGTGTGAAAAAGTTGCACTTTTAATTTGGGAAAATAGTAAATAAAATTACATTTGTCATCTTCAGTTTGTATATAGGGCCTAAAGTTTAAGAAAACTCTTGTGTGTGTCTAAAAGCATGAAAATGTTTAAGGATAGCTAGTAGAATAATGAATAAAACGGTGAAAATATTCTTGCACTTCATTTTCAGTTCATTTATGAAGCCTAAAATTTGATAAAAATCTGTAAAATCGATTTTATTCATTAGTTTCATTTATTTTATTTGTTCATTTATTTGTTTTTTATTTATTTTATTCATTAATTCATTATTCATTTTCCTATTTTCTTAATTCAATTTACAAAAGTGCATCTTTTCTACACTGTTGTAGTTAGAAAGTAGTTTTTTTTTACCTAGAGTACACGTAGTCACAGCAGAACTGGTACAATCAGTTGAATTTACACTGGAACTGACATAACCTGCATGCCAAGTGAGATGATGGACTCATTAGACTAATGACATTTCATCAGTACTAATTAAATGCAAACATAATTTATATGCTGATGACCTCCAGTTATATTTATCAGCATTGCCCACACAATTATTGTCCCTGATTAATTATATCAATAATGATCTCAAATTAGTACACCTATGGTGTGTTAAAAACAAATTGAATCTCAACCCGAAGATGACACAGTGTATATTGTTTGGCAGTCGTAGAATGTTGAACGATTGTCACAATGAGTGTTTTCCCGATTTTTGCTTAGCTGGTGTGAAAATTCCCCTGTCGAAAAAGGTGAAAACACTAGGTGTTATTTTTGATGAAACCCTTTCTTGGACGAGTTACATAAGCACTATTTGTAGGCGGTCATATGCATCTTGACACACACTATATAGGCTTAAAAATTTTCTTCCATTTCATGCTAAGCTAACACTAGTACAGTCACTTATATTCTACAATTTTGACTATTGTGATGTTTATCAAGACGTGGAACAAGACTTAGGAGCCAAATTACAACGCATACAAAATTCTTGCGTACAATTTTTATTTAACTTGAAGCTACGTGATCATGTGTCACCATTTTACGACAAATTAAATTGGCTACGACTAGACGAGCGACGTCATCTACACAGTCTTATACTCGCGTACAAAACTTCCTCGTCATCTATAACGACACCAGATTACTTACGTGCTCGTCTAAAAATATTGGGAAATGATCACAATATTAACACTTGTGCCAAAACGACGACTTGTTTAACTATTCCTGCTCACAAAACTCAGGTGTATGACAATTCCTTCACTGTTTCTGTTGCAAGAGCTTGGAATAATTTACCTTTGAATATCAGGATTTCTGCATCACTAATCACATTCAAGCGCAATACGACCAAGCATATCAAGACAATTTGCCGTTGATTCCATCAATTTGAATCACCCACACTTTAATAAGGCCTTAACTTTTTTGTTTCATTACGTAACATGTTCTATAATTATGTATATATTTCTGTCTAGATTTTATTGAATCAACTTTAAAGTAAGATATTTTATTATTGAATCTAGTGGTACTGTCTCAGATTTGTAAACTTTTCTTCTAATGTCCTTAACTGCACAAGTCATTTGTATTATTTATCTCATTCTTGTTTGTTAAATAACTTATAGAAAAAGTATGATGTAAGCTGCAAGTATATTCTAGGATTTAGATTAGTTTTCATTTAAGTTTTGTCGCAGCTGTCAACTTATTTTATTTTAACTACGTAAATTTTATATACTTAGTTACTATTTTCTATTGTTTCTAGTTAGATTTCAACCAATTGCTACCTTTATGCATGTGATATTTGTTTAAAATTTGGTTAAGTGTATGAGAAGGCATTTTAACCTTAACTTCGCCAAGAAAATGAAAGACAAAATAAAAATAAAATAAACCAAGGAACCAGAGTCCCTTATGTATGCGGATCAAATGGACATTGGCTAGAAGCAGTGGGTTTTGAGAATCTCACATTACAGTAAATAGGACACAAGCAACTGGTGAAAGTGTATTTTATTGGCAATTGCATCATACTGTTACAAGTTGAGGCTAGGTACGTTTGGGGATGGAGGTCTTTGATAAAAGAAAGAAAATGAAAACAGCTAACCTAATTTATTTACAACTATCTATACAAAAACTTATGTCAATAATGATTAATCACAATTAAATAGATGTCAAACAGAATAAATAACTGCTATTTACATACAGGTTATAAAATGTAAATAATAAATCTACATAAGTTCTCTGTACATGGAAAGTCTTTCTAATTGCTCACAGTGGTTGATCCAGTGAACGAACACTGATGAATCTCTTGTGGCCCAGAAACACCTTCGTCACACTACTTGCCACAATCCAACTCGCCAGACACCCTCGAACACTTGTCATAACCGAATACTTCTCGCCACTCGTCACTATCACTTTAACTCACACCAGGCACCTGCCAGCCAAAAACTCTCCTGCCTCTGCTGCAGCTCTCTTTTATATCCTTACTCTAAAGTCTCGAATTCTCTCTGCAAGTCTTTTATCTCAAACCTCCTGGAAAGGTGTCGCATCATGGTCAAGCACCACTCCGCAAAATAGAGTACAAACAGGAATACTCTAGACCATGATATAGTCTTCTGTTACCCAATATTGGGGTGCAGGTGGAACCACTGCACATGAATGGCACAATGTACGCCAAACCTCTTTGCTCTTGCCACTGCTATATCAGTTTACACTGCTCCCCAATTAACATGGCGTGCAGGTGGTTGCTGTGGCATCACTCAAGTAATATGAGCCATACAGAGCACACGGAGGTCTCTTAGTTCAGCCGCCACTGTATCTTCTTTCACTGCTTAGCCAGATAGTCGCAGCGCTATGGGGTCTCTTAGCTCTGCCGCCACTGTATCCTCATTCTCCACTCAACCAGATAGTCGCGGTTCGCAACAATACATTACTGGATAAAAATATCATTGATGCATTAGAAGCAATTCAAGTTGTTCAGCGTGTGAATGTGGAAACAGAGTTTCCAAATTTGCTTGCAGGTTAAGGTAAATGAGAAAGGGATATGAAAATTCACCTTCAACCCTTGGATTAACTGTTTGGACTGACTAGTCCAAGATAAGTTCCTCTACCATTACTGAGAAAAGTGAAATGGGAACTTGAGAGAATAATTCAGCTTGATTTCATTGAGCCTGTCGATGTTCCGACAGAGCACTGTGCTCCAGTGGTAGGAGCAGTCATAGGTGATAGAGTTAGAATTTGTGATGACTTCACAGAGCTAAACAGGTTTGTTCAACGATTAATCTTCCCTATTTACAAAATCCCTTATATCTTTTCAACTTAGAATGCTGTGATCTTCAGCAAAGGACTCGATAACTCTGGATTTTATCAGATTTCGCTTGATGAAGAAAGCCAGCGTTTGACAACATGCATCACTTCATTCTGTTGGTTTATGTATAAAAGGCTTCTATTGGTTTTAAGTTATGATTTGGAGTATTTGTTTTAAAACTACCCAGGACTTGAAGGTATCACTAATGTTTTGTGTCACGTTGATGATGTGTTAGTGTTCAGAGAAACTGTTGATGATCATGATAGAACGTTGTGTCAGGTATTGGAAAATTATAGTGCATTGGGCATTACTAATAACAAGTAAAAAAGTTTGTTTGGAGTGAGTAAAGTATCATTTTTAGGCCATGAAATATTGGCTGAGAGTATTAAGGTTGACCCATAGTAAATTTGCAGCACCAATAGATAAGCAAGCACAGTTACAGTTTTTGAGGATGGTAAACTATGTCGGCCATTTCATCCTGAACCAGTCTCAAGTATTGCCACTAATAAATGATCTGAAGGAGGGTCAACCATTTGTGTAGGGAAGGGATCAATAGTTAGCTTTCATGAAAGCCAAGGGTCTTATTATTACTTCACCTTGCTTAGCACACAGGGTTGCAGAGAAAGCATTGATTGTTAGTACTGGCAGTTCTTCGTATGGGCTAGGGTTTGCCTTATTTCAACGAAATGCATACAAAACTGAAGAGGTTATTTGTTATGCGTCTTGAGTTTTGTCTAAAGTTGAATATTGTTACTCTCAAATTACATGGGCATGTGTAAAACTACAGTAGAACCTCTATTATCCGCGATAATGCAGGGGATGAGACAGTCGGATAACTGAATTTCACGGTTGATCGAGTCATTAGTTTATCTTATCTGCTACCACGTAGCAGTCTCTGCAATTATCTGACTGCTGCACGTCAGTCAGACGTATGCCCTGAAACACAACTTTATTGAAAAAAAAAATTTAACATACAATATATTGTACTCTATTTGTCGCCATTAAATACGACCCCACACATGAAACGAGTCATGATTTTAGAAGGTACAAAACCTCGGGGGGGGAAAATATTCATCCCTAGCCGAAATAAAACTTTTATCCTTTAGAAAAAGAATTTAGCTGAAGGGAATAAAGTAAGTGGTTTTATGGGGCGCATAGACACCGGAATAATTCGCAATGTACGGCGGTGGACGAAGCAAGCAGCAGCTGCTGCCCATCGTGCGCTAGGCCTACTTGGCAACGCTGGACAGAGCCAGCAGCTTCACCTTGCAAGGTCATCGCATGCCTGCAAGCTGTTTCTGCCGCCTGGCCAACCGCTAGCTACTCAGCCACCTCTGGTAAATATAGCGCTCAATTGAAAAAAATAAATTATTTATGCCGCTTTTACACATGCGCGCAAAGAAGAAAATACGTAAATGTAATTGTTAATAAAAAGTAATGTAAATGTAATTGTTAATTAAAGTTACTGTATATTAAGTCTTTTCCAGATTTCAAGATTATTTTCTACTTGACAAGTAGCGGCACACACAAATCTACGGTACCCAGATCCTAGTTTTCTCCGCCTGAGTCTTGCTGACGAGAGAATTGACCTAGATGCGTGCTCCAGTTGTATTTATCGGCAAACGACACACGTGTCGCTGCGAGGCAAAAGTGGTCCGTGTCACAAATATAACGGCCATTAAAATTATGAATGGTAAATTTTATCAAAAATACAGGCCATTTGTTTTGACATGCGACTGA
>PNEQ01091967.1:0-10448 GCA_003012365.1 Medauroidea extradentata
TGTGAAATTCAGTACGGAATTCTGTGTAGAACCAGCGTAGTTGCGGTACACACTGTCGCAGTGCTACTTGTAATGAATTTGATACGGAATTCTATACTGTATTATGGCTACACGGACGGCGAGAGCCGCCTCGTCTCGACACGCCTAGCTTGTTTCAGCAAGACCCTTCCTCTCGGGGAGATAGGCGTACAATGAGAGATGGGAAGGACAAGGCAGATGGCTCGCACCCCCACCACTGCGACTTCCTCTAGACACGTCACTGTGATGAACCGCGCCCCCGGCCCTTAGCCACGCCTCTTAGCTTACTCGAACACGTGGCACGGAGAGCTATCTTCATGGTTACTATCAGTCCCCGTAAGTCTTAACGCTGGTGGGAAGTGACATGATGTGAGTACGGAGCAGCGCCGGAATGAAAGGGCGGGGGAAACAACGGGAGATCCCCGAGAAAACCCGCCGACCAGCGGAATTGTCCGGCACGGTTTCCACATGCGAAAATATAGGGAATCCAACCCGGATCTCCTTGGTGGGAGGCGAGAGGTCTGACCTCTCGGCCACCGCGGCCCCTAACCTCTCTGGACACGTTACTTATTGTTTGCGCGTGTAAGAAACATTCTGCAGTCGGCAGGAGCCTGTAGAGGATGTTGCAAAATTCCATGTCAATATTCTAGGGGGCATCATTACAGCAGTACATAACATGTTACTATGCCACACACTACGCCGCTAACGCACATACAGTAGGACCAACTGTGACACAGCAACATGATCCTGCCAGCGCGCTATCAACCATACGTCATGTATGCCAACTGTAGCGCAGAAACGGTACGTTTTTTGACATATGTTCATATAACACTTTTTGTTCCTCTACACGTGAGGATTGTTACCCTAGAATATTGGCATGGAATTGCAACATCCTATATAGTTTGATAAACAAAAATTTATTAACGATATAAAACACAAACACGTCGAATCCAGCTGATTTCATTTCAGTGCTGTAACATTTGAATAGGAAAACATGGAATTACATTCATCAATTCGCTGCCAACTGTACAACGAATAAGGAAACTACTGTTGATGTTGAACTACACGCAATAACTACTACTGATATTTTTTGCAAAGATTAAATTTTTAGTCTTCACTTTATCCTGAACGACCTATACTCAAGTACACAAGAGGTTTGGCACATTCGACTGTAGATGTGCGTGTTTCTATATTGCTAACAAGCGAGCACCATTTGAATCTATCAGTAAATTAAACTATATTCACGCTTACGTTACGTCGGAGTTTTAGTGCTCTCAAGAAGACGCTTTTTCAAATATCGTCCAAAAAAACGTATGTAGGATAAAATAAATACTTATTCCGCTATATAAATATGTAGACCTATATAAGGCCAATGGTTGACAATATGAAATTATCTTATATGTTTAAAAGAAGTCAAACTCATGAAATTTTAATCTGACGGTAGATTAAGTTATTGCTTCCGTGTAGGGAATTTGTTCTTCCAGACGTGTCTAGTTAGCAGGATTATAACTAAGAATATATTTGAAATGTACATACATTTTCAATCTACCTTGTCTTAAAATTAATTCACGAACATTTTTGTTAGGTGTCTATGATTAACATTTTCATTGTCTTGCAAACTTCCTTAAACATATTTTTCTTGACTGTTTGAAATGTAAGAAATACGTACGACGTTAAAAAAAAATCACATATATTTTTTCCACCGTAGACTTGTGCCACTTTTGCACGCGCCTCTAAATCCCACGAGCACAATAACACTGTAGTTAACATCTTCTGTGCGCCGTACTTTTATTAAGGAATCTGCGAGAAAAAAAAATCAGTAGAGGTTTTCTTCTTCCTTAGCTTCACCTCTACTTTCTTGCTTCCTATTCGCAGCAGAATGGAAATTTTAGCCCTGAGGGAAAATAAATTCGAGTGGTAAGAGAACGGAGCGGGATGAATGAAGAAAAACCAGCAGCGGCGTTTAGGTTCTTTTTAAAATTTTTTATCGCATGGTTTAGTTTAATTTATCTTCATTCTTGATGCGCTCTTCTCATTTGTTCACTGACGATGGGGAAAGTTTTCTTCACAACAATGGCCGTTCCGAAAATAAATGATTCAGAATTTTATATTTGTATAGAATATTGTAAAAATATTATAGAATCTCCTAGTTACAAAATTTGCGCCCGGTGAAGAAGTAATTTATATTCTTTGATTTATGACACATGAAAGTGAAAACTTCATTGTGAAACTTATCACACATATGTCATAAGACAACTTACAGCATCACAATACGTGAGCTACAAAATTAATTTTTTATATTAGTAAACGGTATGTTTGCGTTTACAAAAAAAAAAGTGAAAATAATATAAATATAGGATATTTTGCTCACTCTTCCTCTTATAAATGCGAAAATTTTTACATTAATAGTACCGAATGTTGTTTAATCTCACTTGGCACATTAATTCGGCGTGAATCGTAACACCGAGTTCAAAAACGCACTTCTTTACTACAGCCATTTTGACTATAGTTTATCACTTTTTGGGAAATATTATCAGTACAACACGTGGGTACCGATATTCCACAACGCAGGTTTCTATCGGATAGACATATTTCCAACATATGTTGGGTAGTTTGGGTAATATTATTTTACATTGACAATTTTTTTTTTCTGTGCAGGGAGACAGTTCCACGTTTCGGAAAATTCGAAACGCAATTTCTCTGTTTACCTCGACCAATTTCTCGTTACCTTGAAAACTCTGAGGTCGTTTGAAATATAAATTTGTAAACAACGGGCCGACTTGGACGAAACTAAGCGGAGTAAGGAATTCTGGTTGAGACGAAGCGAAACGGAATATTGATGAGCGGTAAAGTCCTATATGTCGTCAACATTGTTTCCCTAGAAATTTTCCCGTGGAAGAGCTTGTTTTTTTTTTTTTTTTTTTTTTTGTTTGATTTACATAATAGTTAGATTTTTCTCCTTATATCGCAGAAAATATAAAATACTTAGCCTTTTCGGGTACAGGTATGAAAGTATTATGGTACACAGTACGAGGTCTGAATGATGGTAAGTGTAAAAAAATGGTACATTTAACATAGCGGCAGCCGTGAAACAAGTCGTAAATCAACTGAAAAAGACGCGTCGTCCTCTATACGTATTTGTAATAACAAACAGTGACGTGTGTTGAGTTTGAAACGTACGGAAATATGAGACATTATGAAACAATATATCCTGGTTAGTGGATGTGGTACTGCATCTAATTATACACGACAGCTAATGAGGATCTATTCAGCGTGGACGATCTGTGTGTCCGGCGGTCTGTCACCAAAGAAAATATTTGTTCATCTCTCTGTTTGTGCCATCGCAGATAACATTGGTAGCGTCATACCTGGCGAGTTGTAATTCAACTGGACGTGAAGCATGGTCCGTTGTTGCTGTGGTATTCCGTGGTATAGTCTGTTTCATGTAACTTGTCCGTATTTTGACATTTCTCTTCTGAGAACTGTGTCCGACAGTTCCATTGTTTGGAGCTTTAAACCTACCTGGCTTCCTGGAAAAGCACGGTCTCCACAAACCTATGTACAGACACGTTTATCAGAAGTGAACTGTCAAAATATGGAACACTTACATGACACAGACTATAATATGAACCAGCCAATGGACTATGCACGGTTCGTCACTATGAACTCGCACACCTGCAGTCCTGCCTTGTGATTGGCAGTGTGTCTTCTTGGAGAGAAGTTTTTGACTTTTGACGGTGACAATCTGAATAATGTCACTGCGATATCTGCAGCAAAACGTCAAGACACGTACTGTACATGTTAAAAACATCCAATCACTGACTATACAGCAGAGCTACAGATGTGAACATGAGGCAGTGAAACAAACTGGTGAAGAAATATTTTCACCAAAAATAGGGGTCCCTGATTAAATGTAAGGCAAGTGCGGTTTAACCAAGGAGAAATGAAAAGTGCGACAGCCTATGAAATGTTTGATTCTCCACAACACACACTTATATGTACTGTATATACATAGGCAGTTCGGGATAAAAGTGAGCACTCAAAAAAATCCTGCTCAATTCATATTTTCAGCCAATTCGTATCTTTCCGCGCGTAACGGCAAACGACGGTAAATGTCTGACCTCTCTGGACACGCCACTTAAGAGGGAGTGGTACATAATTCAACGCTAAAAGTATTAATCTATAACGGTAGGTTTCTTGAAGCCAATTTGCGAAAATTAAACAATAGCAAACCTAAACAATAGTTTTAGCCAACGTTTCAAACAAAATTGTTTTCAGTGTTACGAACTTCTGAGGCACAATCTCTGACGCCGGAACCTCGTGCATTTAACTGCGGCTCAAGAGATCACGCGTACTCATAAAGTTGTCAAATACCATTACCTAGGATTGTCATTGAGTATTTTATCCATATTGGCTTCGAGAAAAGCGTAGAAATCAACTGATGTTTTCAGCGTTTATTTATCTACCACGCACTCTTAATGTTTGCGCGTGTAAGTTAAATTTTGCAGTAGCTAGGGACCTATCTAGTTTGACGAAATGTTTATTAATTATATAAAACACAAATATGGCTATTTATGTTGATTTTATTTCAGTATTGATGTGCTTAAATATAAAAAATACACGGAACTACGTTCCGCAGTCCGCTGCCAACCGTACAGGCACTGAGGTAACTACTGTATTAATGTTAAATTATACGCAGAAAAAGATAGCGATATTATTTAAAGGTTAAATCTTTAGTGGTCACTGTAAATTTTTAGTGGTCACTATATCCCGAACGACCTATACGGTAATTTCGCCCCTAATCTAGGTGAATGTCAAAATAAAGCTACGGATTGTAATTTAAATGCTGAACGCCTGAAGTGAATTTTAAACTAGACAGTTAAATTGACTGTTACTTTTTTAATTTAACGTTTTTCTATTTCACCTGTCTATTAAGAACTCACATGTTGTATCGTCAAATTATTAGTTTGTTCCCCGCTTAGTTGGAAAACGTGACCATTAGCACGCGTACCAACCACAAATAACAGTGTTATGCTCGATCACGTATTCTTAATTGGCTGAACTGACTTTTATCAGCGGGATGTTTTTGAATATCATTTTTTTTCGTAAAGTTATTATTTACCAAAGTAACAAATGTGAATGGATATTATGACGCACACAATTTTTTTAACGTAATTGTTTTAATAAGTGGCTGCTCGTATGGCACGCTAGCTCGTATGCTGTAGTAAGATTCGTCGTCATCCGCGATATTACGTTAGCATATTATTTTTACTTACTAAAAAGCCAAGAAGAAACTGTGTAGTAGAAAATATATTTATCTGGCTACTGCACATACGTGATTGCTGAAATAGTAGAGTATAATTTTATTGTTGCTATTCAAGCAGGTTTTTTTGTTTAAACGCTGTGCTTGGTTAGTTGCGTTTTTGTTTATTTGAATCTGTTCTTCCAGAAATCCGGTATCACATCTTATGTTGTGGGGCGTGAATCTAGAAAATTGTAAATATGAAATTATTCTGGTACACTGGCACATTACGTGCTACAAATATTCACTAGTCACGCACACACATGCACACACACGCATGGGGCCGGGGTGGCAGGGTGGTCAGACCATACACCTCCCACCAAAGCGATCCGGGTTAGATTCCCGGCGGGGTTGGTCCTCGGATTCTCGCGTGTGGGGATCGTGGCGGACGACGCCATTGGTTGGCAGGTTTTCTTGAGGATCTCCGGTATCCCCCGCCCTTTCATTCCGGCGCTGCTCCATACTCACCTCATGTCATCCCTCACCAGCGCTGAAGACCTCGATGTTAAGCGCTGACTAAGATCAGTCACTCACAGGCCAGCATACACACCTACATATATGTATATGTACATATATAGCCTATTTATATGCGTGTGTATATATCTTATCTACACACACATACAGACACACACCAATTCATATGCACACACATGCACCAATTAGTTTTACATTTAAATTTGTTATTTTCATTTATACCACTGTAAGTCACTGTCTTATGTTGTTCATGCAAGTAAATGACTAATAGATTTCTTGAAAGAACTAATTTCTTCGTTACCAGTTCAGTTGTAATGTTCGTACTTCTGGTCATAGTAAATGTATAACCATCCGTATTCGCATTTGACGCGTATGACTTCTCAGTACAGTTATTTCAGGTGTCAGTTGTAGTGTACGTCCTTCAAATTGTAGTAAATATAATAAAATATGCAGTCGCAGTTTCGAAGTTAAGAAAAAGTAGTCTATTCTTACGGCATATGCAAACAAGTCTTCAGCTCTGAAACTTGTTTACGAACGCCTTTTCATCGCATTATTCAGACTGCAGAGTAACAATAAACTGCGACAGCGGTAGATTATATTCGATATTGAAATCATTACATTCAGTCAAGCAGACATTATAAAGTATGACAACATAGTCTATCGTTTGTTAAACCTATACTTATCACTAACAACACACGTTGGCAATCACGCTCAAGGACGCAGGTGTAGATAGGTCTATGGCAAAGGATTGAAATCAAACTCATCACGTCGTCACATTTAAGCTCTTGTGTAAAATTGAAAGCAATGACATTATTGACAATAGGAATCAAATTAATCGTTACAGTAGCAGTTCATTGGTACTCTTTAGTCAGAGAAGTGCGATATTTCCGTAATCACTAATCAGGTACCTAGAAACTAGCAAAAGGAAAACGAATATCTTCCAACGATACCCAGAGTATGGGTCTCACAATGTTACAGCTATAAACATTAAGAAAAAAAAATTGAAAAATACAAAATATATCTGTATATTATAACGTACGTAAGCCCAGAACGTATTAATGTGTAGCTGTTCCGTTTGACTGTATTTAAAAAATAATAAGTTGTAAAATAACAGTTGTCTTATGTGTTAAGAGTAGACTGACGTACATTCGCTGAAAACTGTTTAAAGTTATGCACCAGAAAGGGATTGAGACAGTATTCAAAATGAATTGGATGTATAAAGTTATATTAGTTTAATAAATCTGTTCCCAAAATGCAATATATTAATAAATAAATAAGATCGAGGGCGACACCTCACATTTTGGTTATCAGCATTAGAACATGAAAAAAAAATTGTTTAGGAGTGGTTCTCTTGCGATATTGTTTATATTTTTGAATAAACTACGTTTATTCGTAAATTTAATCTTATTAAACACTTTATTTTTATAATTAACTAATTTAATAAATATTGCATTTTACAATCCGTATATATATAATCTATATATGAAATATATACATACGTGTGTCTGTATGTAAGGTATGCATTCATACACCATTCATCCGATTGTAATGAAGCTTTTGTGAGATAGTGTGTGAACTTAACTTTCGAAGAACCATGCATATCAAATGGACAGCAGTATGTGCCCTACTCTCGCGTCGGTTGATCTTCTAATTTGTTCGTACGCATTAGAAGAAAAAAGCAAAAATTACTATAGCCAACTGCACTTCAATAAAAATATTTAAAACACAATCACTTTACGTCATCGGGGCCGCGGTGTCCGAGTGGTCGGATCACTCGGCTCCCACCAAGGCGATCCGGGTTCGATCCCCGGCGGGTTCAGCCCAGGTTTTTCGCGTGTGGGAAACGTGGCGGACTATGCCGTTGGCCGGCGGGTTTTCTCGGGGATCTCTCACACCGGTAGGACTTCATTTCATGTCATCCATCAGTATACGCAGATTCCTACGGGCGTCCTGTCAAAATCTGCACTCGGGGCACGTTATCCCACCCTTCGGTACCCTCCCTATACGCTATTTATAAACAAATTTGTTTTTCTTACATAAGTGGTATTACAACGCATACCGAGTATTCGTACTAAATATATTATTAATAAATATATTATATTAATTGGGAAAACACGGGTACGAAGTCGAGGGCGTTAGTTAGTTAAAAAATGAACGTAATTAAGGATGTTAAAAGTGGGGGAAAAACCCGTAATATTAGGTTTGAATGAAGTAGTGTAAGTTTTGTAAATGTTACTAAGGAGTACAATTTCCTTTAACAAAAAAAAAAAACTCAGCTGGTTTTCCCATATTTAAAGTTAACATTTGTACGTTTCAGCTTCATGCACTATGAAAACCACTTAACAGAACAACTTAAAATAATTCACGTTGAAACGACATGTTACCGGCTACGGCAAGAATTATATGAAATCCATTAAAAAGTAATTTTGTACAAAAAATTTTCTGAAAGTAGCAAAAATTACAAACTTCACGCTTTTTTAAAAATAAAATAATTGTTTTGTAATGAGTTTCTATATACTTCACGCCATAGCCCGTGAGAAGTTGTTTCCATGTGAATAGTTCGTTATATTTATTGGTTGGAGGTCATGAAATAAAAACTTGCCTGTTTGAATTTGAAATATGCCCTTATGGGAAGACTGCACGAGCTAATTTTTTCTTGCACGAGGAAAATCTACTTTCAAGTAACGTCTAAAAAACTATCACTAATTCATACAAATATAAATTATATTTTTTCACCCACTCGAACACCCATAACTAGGGACCCCTATTTTTCGCGAAAAGAATTTTGCCTCACTTTGTTTCAATGCCTTACGTGCACATCTGCAGTTCTGCTTCGAGGTTTCTAATAGGATATTTTCACTCTCACGAGCCTTGGGATTCTACCGGCAAATCACAGACGTGTGGTGTTGCAGGAACGTTATTGTAATTAGCTCAGTCAAATGAGATACGGCTCTTCACATAGACACGCTGCAAATAACCATGAAGCAAAGCTGCAAATGTGTACGTAAGGCACTGAAACAAACTGGGGCAAAGTTCTTTTCGCGAAAAACAGGGGTCCGTTACCCATAACTAACGGGGTCAGCACTAACAGCCACTAATATTGCTCCCTGAAATTGCCTTCAAACATCGTCTTCGTGTACCACATTGTTCTCCACTGTATTACTGCCGTCGACAAAAAAAATCGACTACATTAGGGTTCTAAGTTATTAACGTCGAGTTGCAACTCTGTTATAGAACGCCCGGGATAAGGTGAGCACTAAAAATGTAACCTTTGAAAAATATCACTAGCCGTTACAGCATTTAATTCAACATTAACCTTAGTTACCTTTCTCCTTGTATGGTTGGCAGCGAACTACTGAATTTAGTTCCGTGTATTTTTTTTTTATTTAATACAACAGTACTGAAATTAAATTACTTGATATTTACATACTTGTATTTTGTATGATTAATATTTTTTTTTGTGTGTCAAACTGAATGGGTTCATACCGACTGCACAATTTAACTTACACTTGCAAACATTTAGTGATGTGTCCATAGAGGTTAGATATTCCCCTTCGTTAGTTGTTACGCGCGGAAAGTTATGTCTCGGCTGAAAATAGAAACTTAGCAGGTGTTTTTTTGAGTGCTCACTTTATCCTGTACCGCCCATATTGTAGGGCGAGCAGCTATCTTGCCATCATCCGGTGGGCTTGTTAACTTGTATTCCCGACCGACATTTTTTCTCCTTCCCCGAGCCCAAATAAGTGCACGCACACGGCCTTTGGCGTAGCGACGAGCAGCTGGGGCTGCGGTCTGCGGTCCCGCTTTGACTGCAGGGTGAAAGGGGCCACCCCGGGGTTGGGGGGTGTATTTGGCGAGGTGTAGAAAAGGGCCGGTGTGGAGGATGGAAGCGGGTAGAAGCGACAATCCAGTTAAAGCGTGGTCCTGGTGGACGGCGAGGGAATATTCATGAGCCGTGGGCACAGCTGACGGACCGCAGGTACACATCGCGTTAGCTCCATCCCTCCCTCCTATGCCTTTTCCAACCCCGACACACCTTCCTATCCCACCTCTCTTCACCACTGAACCACAAAACCTTCCCTCACCTTCCGCTCGTCAACTGCAGCCGTCCGCGCGTTTTCAGATCGTCTTGCTGCTACTTGGGTCTGGGGCCTTACACGAATGCCTTCGATCGCAGTATTCCCATCGAAGAGAAGCGATTACCTGCGACAACGATCGATTATAATATATTACCGATTACTTCTTTGAATCATCACGCACACGTGGTAAATATAGATAGTGATTTTTATCACGGGAAATCTTGACATGACTGTTTGATAGGATCTGTAAAATACTCACTACCCTGCAAAACAGGCATACAAAGATACAGGCAGTTCAGATTAAAGTGAGCACATTTGAAGCCCTAGTCACTTTTTTCCATTCAGATAATTATAGTTTCCTGCCACTTTTTGCTATAAACAAACAAAGCTGAGTAATAGTTAAACTGTTTAGATTGTACCAATCTGTAACGTTTGCGTCTTAGGTCACAATAAACCTTATTGACGTGACAACGTCTTATAATTCGATAGAGCCGGCTGCACGCACGAAAAAACTTGACTCATGCGGCGTTACCTCGCTCTGAGGCGTTCCATGTAAGGCTTGAAGTGCAAGCGAC
>PNEQ01091967.1:10548-37303 GCA_003012365.1 Medauroidea extradentata
AATAAATATAACTTGATCAATTTCATTGTGATTTCCAATTACTTCCTTCTCTATATACATCCAAATCTATTAAACAAATGAAATTAAAATTTTCTTTTGAAAAATGATACCATTCCATCAGTATTTTCTTAAGACGTTGTCACGTTCAACTATCGTCAGTAAACCGACTTTACAGACAACCATTTTTTTTTTTTTTTTTTTTTTTTAACATTATTCCAGACAAGGTGGTCGTTAAAATTGTTCGCTTTATTTCGAACCACCTACAGGATGTATCAGTACAGCAGTTACAAACATTCAGGAGAGATAGTGTACACCCAGACGATGGGAAACCACATAGCAATGCATGGACGGAAACGATTTCCTGGCGAGGTAGGAGAGAACATGTGTATTATTCTTAATACAGCACAACGTTAAGAGGCCATTCCAGTGTTTCAGGCGCATGTATGCAACCCGCATTTACTCCATATCATTCAAGGTTAATATTACCTTCGCTATAGCAGTAAGAGTATTACACATGTCAGCATTATCTTCGCGCTTTATCAAAGACACAGTCTTACTTATATTCGCTGCGCTCTGCAAATTTTGGTATAACAAGCGGTTACATTAAAAACCTAATACAAAAAGAAAGTTTTGTAACATTTACAGTCTACCATTCTTTATACTTGGCTTCGGCGAACGCAGCGAAAATAAGAACGATTGTGTCTTTCATAAAACACTAAGATAATGCTGATATGTGTAATACTCTTACTGCTATAGCGAAGGTAATATTAGCCTTGATTTATATGTATTTAATGCGGGTTGCATACATGCGCCTGCCATACTGGCGCGGTGTAGCGAAATTTTCAGCAACATTTTTTTATTTTGTATTTATACCAGATATTTTTTCCTTATTTTAGACACAAAATGCGACTAAATTTGGCTCTTATGAAATTTGAATTTTTTTATCTGTCACAGTTTTCGCGTAATGGCTTGTTAAAGTCATATTTTGCATGTTTCCGTTTTAACGACTACACTAAAACCAACTGATGTACCAAACTATAAACAATCACTGTGGATAAGGACATTGCAGGCTACAATGACATGCTCATAAAATAAAGAATAAACATTATTTGTATTTAAAATAAATTATTGATTTTTAAAAATTTTTATTTTCAGTTTCAGCATTTTTTAAAAATACAAATAATTTTTATTCTTTATTTTTATGAGCATGACATTGTAGCCTGCAATGTCTTTATCCACTGTGATTTTTTTTTTAGTTTGGTATATCAGCTAGTTTTTAGTGTAGTCGTTAATACGGAAACATGCAAAATATGATTTTTAACAAGCCATTACGCGAAAACTGTGACAGATAAAAAAATTTCATAAGAGCCAAATTTAGTCACATTTTGTGTTTAAAATAAGAAAAAAAATCTGGTACAAATAAAAAAAATGGCGGTAGAAAAGAACATAAAGTGACATTGACCGTCATCACCAGCCAAAGACTTCCCAGCATTTTTTCTGCATTAGGATTAATAAACATGTTTTCTCTCCTTGTTCGTGTCCTTTCTTTGTTGTGTTTTGTGTCGCAGGAAAGCGTTTTCGACCATGCACTGCTATGCGATTTTCCATCGTCTGGGTGTACTCTATCTATCCTGAAATTTTGTAACCGCTGTACTGATACAACCTGTATACTAAGGCAGGAGAAAAAAACGTCACGGATGGTGTTTGAGTGAGTATAGGCCAGTGAAATCTAGCCTACCGGCAAATTACAACGCAATATTTGCATGTTTCTTGGTATATCTTGCGGTATAGCTGCGAAAGGCATGTTGGAGAACTTGGAAATCGTATTGGTAATGCGCGTATGGTGCTTTGAAACTAAGTTACTTGAAAGTTCTTCTTCGAAAGATTATTTTCGTTTATATATCGCACCCCCAACGCAATACCAGCACAACTAAAAATAAACATTTTTGAGTTACGTATGTAGTGAAATCGAGGATAGTTTTCTCTATTCAGTGCAACATTGACATAACCAAGAAATGAATCCGAAATTTTTAGTAAAAAGTTTTGTTTTAAGCACATTTTCCAAGTAACAGTAATTATCAGTGCAAGACTAACATTTCTACTATTTATGCAGTACGAGGTTAAACAGCGGAACATATTTTTCAGTTTAATAGCAACATGTGTTGTGTTATGTTTATATTACACTGTAATCATCCAAAAACCAGGAAGTTTGTATGTGTGATAACTGCATTTATCTCAAAATGAAATATTTTGAATTATGTAGGTATTGAATTGGGAGTGCGGTATATATATATATATATATATATATATATATATATATATATATATATATATAATATATATATATATATATATGTGTGTGTGTTTTGAACACGTAAGTTTCGAAATTAAGTGCGGATTTTTTTCTCGCTGCAGCGCAGTTCGACATCCAGTTAGGTCGAGGCCTTGAGCATTGGTGCAATCAAACACTTAACTTGCCACAATACTATGTCGGCTGCGGCCAAGAAAATTTTATTTAAATACCAGCCACCGCAGCTTAGTGTAAGTATGTATTTTTAAAGTTCATAGTAATGTCACGGTAAGGGGAAGGAAAATGTCGCTAGTTCAATGACCTGCATGTTAAGATTATTGTTCTACGCACACTCAAACCGCTCATTTAGTTCATTGTCTCCGAATCTACACCCGCTGTACTATAACTGCGTCTTGCTTGAATCTGTTTTCACACCAACTATGTATCCTTCCGCCAAACGTCAACAATAACATTGCCAGGCTGACGTCTGCATTGCAAGCCGACGTACATTGTTCATCCGCCACCAACAACTACGTCACCTCTAAAATATTGTAATATATGCTACATGTAAATATACATTTTATTTCATTTCTTAAAAATGAACACATTATGTACATATTCCATTAAACTATTTTCAATATTTTAGCCGCTGTTCCTAATATACAGAAGAACTATTTCTACGACATCAATGCCAACCCAATAATAGCCATGAAGTTAACCTGCAGGTGTGCACGTAAGACACTGAAACAAAGTGGGGCAAAAATCTTTTCGCGAAAACTACCGGGCCCAACTGATTTAGAACCCACCATGTGGTGCCAAATAAGACGGGGCCAATAAGCACCCCGATGTTATCGTTTTTTTTTTAATTATAGTTTGAGGACATATACAAGAAAATATATCAAGTCCCAGTGTATCAGACACATCTCGTACGAAAAATAGCTCGACCTCGGCGGAATAAAACTCGAACCGCAATGGTGTGAGCTCAGTTTTCTGACCATGACACTTGTCAAAACAAGGATTATATTGAAAAATTATCTTAGTTGCTGGGAAAATGAACAACATTTTCTCAATGTCTGTATTTTAAGCTTTTCGTTGCCGTCAAGCAATAATTTTTAAATTTCAGCTGAACAGTCTAACAAAAAGAGTTTTTTTTTTGTTTGTTATAAAGAGAAAACGTTCTTCTGTGCACGTCACTCTAAAACACGTTCTGTCTCTCAAACACAATTTTTTTTCCAACAGAAAGAATTGTTTTAACATGAACGAAGGTACCGAAACTTTGGGAGGAAGAAAGGATTTGGTACCTGATTTTTAAAACTTTTTATCAACTTAGAAGTTTCCCGAGATGTGTGTTACGGCAAAGTGCCTTGTAATTTTCCTGTGTTAGAAGTAAACAGTGTCCTGGAATTGGATTCACGAAATATTCCAATTTGCAAAGATTACATGGTGAAGATATCCGTTATTCAGGACGGAAAAGAGAAATTTCGCAGTCGACGACAGGCATACTTTTATTTTGCGCGCAATTTTTGGGCAGGGAAAAAAATTAAAGGAGTGCTTCCTGGATGACTGAATTATGGCTTGGCGAAGTGAAGAAGTTTGTAGAACCACGCAATAGTCAAGGAAACCAAGAATGTTCTGGTCACGTAAAAGCCCGAAGGAATGAAAAAAAAATCGAGTGGTTAGAAGGGCAGACGAATGAACCAGCTATAAACTTTAAAAAAGCCCTATACAGCTGCCGCATGAACATTGATGCAGCGTGACAGGAGAAAGTTTTTTTAAGGAATACTACTAAACGTGAGTTGGATATATTTGTTTACGAAAAGAAAACACATTTTAAAACTATGTTTCTCTAATTATGTTTTATAGATGTCATGCTTAGAAACATAGTTTCAGGGCACCTCAGAATGGCTAAAAACGGCTTTTTTAGACTGCTGACACGTAATATATATATATAATATACATAAAATTCTCGTGTCACAGTGTTTGTTTCCGTACTCCTCAGAAACGGCTTAACCGATTTCAATGCAATTTTGTATATACATTCGGTAGGTCTGCGAATAGGTTTTCATCTATTTTTTATACTTCTAAGTGCTATTGTTTAGTAAATATTTTTAATTTAGTAATTTTAGAACCCTGTCGATAACTGTGTAAGTGATAATTGATCAGTCATCCCCACAAGCTGATACCAGTCTATCCCCACCATGTCTCGCTGCTCTATTATTATTATTTATTAATTTCTTTATTATTAGACATCTTCCATTTATATACCACATCTTTACACACTTACAATAAGTTATTTATGTGACAAAACAACGTTTGTCGGGGCAGATAGTGTATATATGTATATATATCAACCCGAATTATATAGCAAGAATAGAGAAAACCCTGCTGGATTTTACATCTCACTTTCGGGAGTAAAAAAACTAGAATTCCCGCATAAAGTCCCAACAGAAAAAAAGCCAACGACCAAAACTCTGCACGCCATTTTCACGCCCCGCGCATAAAGACGATACGGTTGTTGACGCAGGAGTCAATCTAGCTCGTATAGCCTGCTTGTTTCCGTATCTAAAACGCTGCATCTAGCGCCTGCTTATAGGACTCTCTACCTGGACGCAATGAAGAGAAATAGGAAAGTGTAGAAGCAATAAGCCTTCAGAACTCTTATACCGCTCTGTTGCCGTGCAAGATAACATGCCACGCTACGCTCATGCGGCAACACTGTAAACATTTATTGTGCAATGTACAAGCTATTATTTACAATTTAGAGGACCATGCTTCCCCTTTTTTTCACAATTATTATTTTTATAACCTAAACGAGAGCAGATGTCAGAAATTTGTTTGGCAGTATTGTTTAAAATGATTTTCACCCTGTTAACTAATTTTTTTTTAAAGTCATTCAATGCCATGGTTTTAGCAAATATTGATAATTAACTAATTTTTGTTAGTTGACTTATTCGTCGAAACAGTGTAATATTTCGTCATGAAAAATTTAACTTTCGCGGCAATAACCATTCTAAACAAAACTGTCGTTTAAGCTTAAAATAAATATTTGCCACGAAAACAGAATAAACACGAGAACATGGCCTTAAGAAAGTATTATTTGTATCACTGAAGGTGATATGTTGTAGGTTACAGCCTATCTTCGCTTAATTAATTCAACTATTTTATATACTCATATTTTTATAATTGCCATAATTTCTTCTGTGTGTGTGTTCAAATACGATATGTGCTGTAAATATACCACAGCTACGCGTTGAACAATTTCTCCTGGTTTTTGTGCACTGTTACAAAAATTATCATTTTCTGACATGTAGGATTTCTTGGAATTATTCAGTATTAAAATTTAATTTCCACGAAACTTTGGTAGCGAAGAGAAAAACTCAGGGAACCGTATATGGCCACAGCAGGTGTTTAAGGGGATGAGCTAGATGTTAAATTCTATTTATCGATTTTCTGTAGTAAGTTCTTTATATACATATATATATACATATATATATATACATATATATACATATATATATACATACATATACATATATATATATATATATATATATATATATATATATATATATATATATATATATATATATATGAGTGTGTGTGTGTACTAAATGTTGGGCATAGATTATATTTGCAATGCATTTTGGAGATTATATAGTGTTGTATGTTCATCATAAATTGCATGTAATCACTCTTGAACGTTAACCTACAATTCCACTGCAGTGATTATGCATGACAAATTAAAAATAGGTTCCATTATTATTTATGTCAAGCATTTTATCGAGAATATATCCTATGTCACCAAATAATTTAAGCACACTTCAGACCACGATACCAAGTGCCGACGAAGAATAAATAAATAATTTATAAAATAGGTTTGTATAATTATATACGGTACATGCTGTAACGAGCATCTGGATGGCGTTAACATTATTCTCGCTCTTCGGAAATGCTCCAAGGCATTCGTTCATTCTCGGCGATTGAGGCAGACATCTTACCCTCCTATATTTTCCTTTGTGACAGTTATGTTAGATAAGTTTCGGTTAGTTCACATTAGACCAGGTTATTTTTAAATGCCTAAAATGCGCTGTGCGCTGAATAGACAGACAGTTCATTTAGGTTTGGAAACTAAAATAGAAATGAGTATGTGGCAATGATGTATCTAATCACCAAGTACAAACAAATGCTCTGGGGCATTTACGAGCGGAAACTCTTAGGGTCGGTTTCTGTACCACAGTAAATTTCAGTATTTTGTATTTTTTTTTTTTATTTTTAATTCTGAGAGGAAAATGATAAATCAGCGTTTAAACCACGCGTTATATTTACTTTGCGTTACAGTACACACATGGTAATTGAGCTGGCGCTGTATAATTACGTCACAATAAAATTTCGTCTGACTGATTGCAGCGTAAAATCAAAATATCTGTACTGTAGCGAGAGGTGAATAGAATTTGCAGTGTAATGGCAGCTTTTACAATTTGTATCAGAGTTTCTAAATAGCGAAAATAAAATATCTCAGTATGATGCTTGTACTCGGCCTTGTAAACTGCAGGTAGGTCAACCCGCTTACCAAGAGTGAGTTGCGGGCCTGTGGACTCTCTAGGGGCAAACATCAGAAACGAACTCTCAGCCGAGAGAAATAAACACAGGAACGCGGGGCAATCCTCCTCATTTTCAATATGCAGAGACCCCAGCGGGTTTCTCTTCCAAACTTCTATGAATCGGAAACACACTAAGTAGCACGGTTTGTCATTGATCCGTATCAACCCCCGCCGAGATGAATCACTAACCGAACATGCAGGAATGCCGAAAGTCAACAAGACAAATTCATAGAAATGAGGAAACTTCGGGGATTTTATGACTTGCTGGCTTAGACTCCTCAAACTTCTGTGCACCAGAGTTTCATACTTTTATATAATATATATAAGTTTGTGTGGGATACACACACACACACACTAACACACACACACACACACACACATATATATATATATATATGCATTTATATATAAACACACAAAGATGTATTGGAGGAGGGTATAAAATTATAACATAATAAGTGGGTTGTGTTTTGTAGGAGTTCTGCAATGCCTATTACAACCTGACAACTGCACTGGAATGTTTTCGTTCTTCACCATACATGATAACTATTTCCGTCAACTCCAGGAAACTGTACAGGCACACACTGCCTGTCGACTACGACATACATATTGCCACTGCTATTAGCGAGCGAACTATGAATTTTAAACACTTTGTTTCTCGAAGTCGAATATGTATAGTCCATATGTGCTCACCGACCTCGCTCTGATGTTATCGTTTGTTACAATATATCGTGTGTTTTGTAGCGTTGTCTACCCGCGAAAAAACTTTAAGAAACGTTCCAAGATTAATTTACAAATTCTATTTTAAATTTCAACTCAGTTTTTGTTGCAGTTTGTTGAACTTTCCCTTCAAGTAGTTTTGCACCGAAAATATCGCACATTTTGTTATGAAAACTATTCAAAATCAATCAAAATGTTTTTGTATTGAACTTTGTACTGTTTTGCTAAACGCCTTCATACATTTGTGCATTGTAAGACTACATACGGTCTAAATTGTTTTTAAGTTCTTTGCACCAACGTGAAAAAAACCTAGCTAGGCCCAAAGTTACGTCCAGTTGTGTCGTCGAAGGAAATACTGCTCGGCAAATTGTGCACTCTGTACGTAGAGGTGACGAGGCAGGTTATCAGTAAGCAACTTAAGACCTCAGTGCCTAAATCTCTCCAAGATATCCACGGGCAAGCAAAATTATCAGGCGCAAGGTACATTTCTATAATACAGTAATTTATGTACACGCCCGTCGCTTTTCTCTGGATCTTAGCCGCTTATGTAAACGTGAAGAATTCTTCCAGTCTCTACTAATGTAATCAGAATTGTGTAACGCCAAAATATGATTTTAAATGTTTTAATTTAAGCGAACAAATAGATCTAACCAATCTAACTGTTTTTATGTAAAAAAAATACTTAGTGAGTAAACCGACATAATCAGTTCGCCGTCGTCTTGCCTTCTGCAATTTTCACCCATGCCCGTATAATTTGATGATGCAGTTAAGGAATTACGTGTGTCAGGGTGGAGTTTTAAATATCTCGGAACGGAATTTTCTCACTTAGAAATGGCAGTGAAGATGCCTAGAAGCATTGAAATACATTCAAAAGACGGGCTATATACCATTCCGACATAAATATATTCTTAAATTCTATTCGCACGCAGACGAAACTAAGAACCTAAACTGTAAAAATAGTTTGGAAATTTTGCACACTCGTGTTATATTTGTTGTAAGAAAATAGATATTGTAAAATTGTTCCTATATATAGTTTAGGAAACAGTCAAATATAAACTGCTCATACCAGATTTGTATAGTAACAATACTGGCAATTTGCTCTATTTACAAATTTACTAGCTGACGTACGGTATGTTTACCATACTGAGTGTGAGTTAAAAACTTCGAATACAATTCAGGGTACTTTTTTTACAGTGCACATATATACAAAAAACTATGCACACTTGTTGATGGCTGGGGCAGACAGGACCAAACTCTACTTATTTCCCTTTGGGGTTTTGCAACTTGTCAGGAAATATTTTCTCGAAATATATGTGGCTGTATTCTTGCAGCATGTTTTGGAACTATCGACTGCTGGTCAGTTATTCTCTTGTTAACATACGGCAAATGACGTCATTACCGTGATATCAGCAGGTTCGCTTCCGTACTACTGGCTGTTCTGTGCGCTGCTAGTACCGAAGTACCCTGAGACTAATTTCCTCCGCGACTCGAGCTTCAGCCCTAAGTTTTCGAGACACGCCCATTTCTCCTCCGGATCCAATTAGTGCAAGTTTCTACTGAACTGGCTTAATTAATTCCCGCAATAGAGACAAGGGAAGCTCGTCAAAATAGAGACGTTTAACTGCTCCTGACTTAATTTTTACACGTTATATGTGACACGCTAGGAGAAATGTTTTGAACGAATAATAAAAACACAGATTTGAGGTATTTTTTCTGTATACTTTTAAGGACATATCCAAATATGATATGCACATGCAAGAAAATGTTGCTGGTAAAATGTAAGAGCAAAGCTGACCGGATTCGTAAGCATTTCGTTGTGACTATGTTACTAAATTTTAGACAGGCTCTGGAGGGTTTATAACGAATAAAAAACCTGCAAGAAAACCAGAAACTAATCAGAAAATTTGCACATACTGGAACAGCGACCAAAGAAACTAATATCTGTAACTTGGGGGAACACGGTATGGAGAAGCCTGTAGGCCAGTGAACCAGTGAAAATTTTCCAGGTCATCACTCTGAATTAGTGAATATTCACTGATTCACGCTGATGGATGGAGCAGTTTCAATAATTTGAATCAGTGAAAATAGTCACTGTTTATTTAGTGAATGTTCACTGATTTCCTTAATGAGTCCCAACATCTCACTAGTGAGTCAGTGAATATTCACCGTTTTTCCAGTTGTTTTCAAAGAACAGTTTTCACTTATTGAATTAATTAAAAATTACTGGAAAATCTGTGGACATTCACTAGTTAATCTGTGGAATGTGGGCACTCTTTAACTGAATCAGTGAATTGTCACCAATTTCACAGTGGTTTCTCACGGATTCAGTTTGTTGAAACTGCTCCATCCATCGGGGTGAATCAGTGAATATTCACTAATTCCGATTTAGTGTGTAAGCACCCAAATTTCCCTATGTCGTGTTATAAGATTCCGTAGACTCGCACGTACTGATGTAGGCGGTAACTATTCACAGCCGACTGTCACGACCTGACGTAATCTTTTTTAACTTGGCAGACAGCAGTGAATAAGAAACAACGAAAAACCTTTTTTGCAATTTTTTTATGATAACACTCACCTCAAGTAAATAAACAGTCCCAGTTTATATAGCAGTCTGAGACCAGAAAAATGAAAAACGCGAATTCAATTACATGTCGGCAGGAAATTATTTACACTGGTACACGTCTTTATAGTCTATATTAAACTACGAGTTTGTGGAGAAATGAATATTGTATCATTTGGTTTCATTGTCTTATGTGCACATCTGCAGATCTCCATCGTTTTCACTGACAGAACATTTCAACTTCCACTTGTCTTGGCTTTCTTCAGGAAAATCACAGACTTATGGGGTTACAATAATCGTATTATGGTTGGTGTAGTCAAATGAGAGAATTGTCTGAACATAGATACTTGCCAAAAACGATGAAATAGAGCTTCCGATGTGGTTGTAAGATATTGAGATCAAATGGTGCAAAAAAAATGTCGCGATAAACATGTGCCTGTAAATATGTGCAGTCTTTTTGACATTAACCTGCCTCTGTTGGTGGTTAGTATGACATTTTACGATGTAGTATTAAAGACAGAAGCGTCTCGCTTTTGTCCATGACGTTTCAAAGATTCTGTACCGGTATGTTTACACCTAAATACGTCAGCGAAAACACGGTTTCAGTTACTTTCCTCCCCGAAAAATTTTACTACGAATGGTGGATCTGAAAGTGTTGTATACACGCGTAACATCAGATTAAGGCCCCTCTCTTTAGTTACACAGTGTTTTTTTAAACGAAAATTAATACATTTACCAAAACATTATTCTTACAGTTTTAACACTTATATATCATCGTTTGTATCATAATTTTTCTGTTGCAATTCACCAAACGGATTTTTAGATTTTTGCCTCTGAAACATCACATACTTTGCTGTCCAAATAAGCGAAAATGAAGCAAACTAATATTTTGTTAATGGTACATTATTAAAAAAAAACGCTCTTGCAAAGTCGTGTATCGTATGACTGTACACAGTCCCATATTTTCCAAAGCATTTGGTAAAAAATATTTAAGTTATTTGCAATTGTTTGCAATAAATGAAAAATCATGGACTTACGAGTGTATTTCTAACAGTGCATCAATTTCAACCAACACAAATCCGAAAACAAAAATCTACCAAAGTCACGCCGCATTCTATTATGAAAATATACTTCAACCTAACTCAAGAGTGGCGTTCATCATTAAAAAAAACAGACATAAATCATTCGTAAATTGTTCGTTACCATCGGCAATGTTCACATTTTATTTGACCCCTATCTCAGCACCAACGCAGCTAGCTACCGAAATTCTCTCTTGCCAAACTCGTCTGTAAGATATTCCTTTATAAGTGATTCTGGATAAAAGGAGCACTTTTGAAAACATAACTACTCTTTCCTTTCAGTTAAATTATATTTTCCTGCCATTTTTTAAAAATATAAACAAATATGTCTACAGGTGGTGCGAGATACAAGTAAGCATTCAACAAAGGCTTGCTAAAGTTCTGCTTTCAGCCAATTCGTATCTTTCCGACGTAACAACTAATGACGGGAAATGTCTAAACGCTGGACACGTCACTGGATGTTTGCACGTGTAAGATAAATTGTGCAGTCAGTGTGATTCGATACAGTTTGATAAAAATATAGTTTAATAACTACACAAAATACATTCATGCCAGTTTCAGCTGACTTTTGTTTCCGTGTTGTTGTATTTAAGTAGTAAAATACATGGAACTGTACTGCGTAATTTTGCTGCCAACCTCACAAACAGTAAGGCAACTATATTTGATGTTGAATTATATGCAGTAACGGCTAGTGATATTTTTCAAAGATTAAATTGTGCTCACTTTATGCCGAACGACCTATACGTAACAATCAAGGTCTATACATTGTACTGTAGTCAACTGTTAACGCATGTGATCACGGTAAATAATGTATTTTAATTATTATTTTAGACAATATTGTCTTCAAAATTGCGTATCACTGAAAGTAAACTATTGTTGTAGGTACCATAATTCTGTTGAAATGGTGACGACAGTCCAATACAGTGGTTAGTACAATGTAAATTGCTCGTGCAATAATGTGTTCTGTAGACGTAACAACATGTTCTGTAAAAGTAGGATGTTATTTTGTTCCTTCTACAAAATACACTGTTACTTCTACAGACCAAATTGTTGTAGGAACACTCCAGATAGTACCGACAAACAAACTGGACTCTTGTCCCTGTATTAACAGAATTATGGTACCTACAACAATAGTTTTCTATCAGTGATCGTGAACCACCTCTACTTTCCTAACCTGTAGTATAATTAACCTACGTATGTATGGCCGAAATCACAATCTGGCTCATGAAACAGCACAGAAGTGTGCGGTGGTTTGTTCTACAATACTGGCGGCAATATCAGTCTCCGAGAGACATAAAAAACAACGGATCAAGATCAGTGGTAAGGGAAGTAAAAAGGAAAGGATATGTTAGATCAGGACCTCATCCTGCACATCTCCGACCAGCTCACCGCTTAGCTATTCCGCCGTCGAAGCGGGGATTATTAATCGTATAATTTATGCGCTCTCAGGAACTCGGGCGAGTCCTCACAGGGCAGGATGTCGGTAAAGGGAAGGAGGGGTAGAGGATTGCTAGGGATGACAGGGAAGACGAGGGGACGCAGGAACCGTGGCGTCACCACAGTTCGGCACCGGCATACAAATGCCGTCTGGGGCAAGGGTCGCAGCCCGCAGGACTCGCCCCTAACACCCGGGGGAAAGCCTCCAGAAGATCTTCCACAATTCGGGAGTAATTCCTTCTCTTTCCTCTCCTGTTCACCCTCCACGCCCTTTTACCCTCTGTGCCCGTCTACTTCCGCGAGTGACTCGGGCAGGGGCAGAAAAATAACCAGACACCCATCCCTGAAACAATTTGCCGGAGAGGAGACTGTTGGGATCAAAACAAGCCCTAGCCGCAGAATAAGTAGGTATAGGTAGAGACACTGGAAAAACGCGGAAATGTTTAAAGTAGTCTCCAATAAACTGTATTATATTAACCGTGACACGTGTGAACAGTTTTGGGACAAATCACACACGCCGTGTGTCCAAGCTGTACAGTTCTACCTGGGTTTGTTGTAGAGAGAAAAAATGCTACAAATAAACGATAGCCAATGTTGATACAAAACATTCAGTGTTCTATATAACACGATGGAGCCTAGCAAACAGTCAACTATTTCCGCGATTTTCCAGTGTCTCTAATTATCAGTTGTTGATATATATTTATAGTGTATATTTTTTATATTGACATTTTATATAATATTGAGAAAATCGATACGTAACCTATCTACGGTAGAATTGAAAATTTAATTTTTAAGTGTTTATGCCACCTCACCAAATAATAAATACTTACATAACAATGGCGGCAAATCTAAGTTTATTTCTTTTAATCTTATTTCGAATTTTCATTCTCTCATAAAATATATCTGACGAAAATATGATTAATTTTCCTTTCTATATTTTCGTTGGAAGTATAATGGCACGAACTTGTCACCACCGTTAGATATTCGGTTGTTACGGAAACTGTGCAAAACAATCTAACTTTCAAATAATATTTCCCATCCCCGCCTACCAACGAAATATCTGAACACGCCGCAATTCTATTTTTCCTTTTCACGTGGGCAATTTCCCACGAGCTTGAGCTGGCGTCGCTGGTGTCAGGTTTCGTGCCTTTGTACGGCTGCAATATAGTACGTGTGTAAGGGCGGGTGAGGGTGGTGTGGTGAGGGGTGGGGGAGATGACGTGTCACTGGCACGTGACGTACACACGCTGTGTTCTCACGCTCTGTCCGTAGTCTTGTCCGAGTCGCTTCCTGTCACTACGGTTCTATTACTCTCATCCTCTCCCATTCCACACTTATACAGGTTGTATCAGTATAAAGGTTACAAACTTTCAGGAGAGATAAACTACAACCAGACGACGGGACATCACATAGCTATGCATGGTCGGAAACACTTTTCTGGCGCGGTAGTGACGACACAAAACACTAGAGTGAAAGAACACGAGCAAGAGGAGAAATAGTGTTTAGTATTCTTAATAAAGCAAAAATGCTGGGAAGTCTTTGGCTTGTGATGAGGACCGATATCTCTTTTATGTCATTTTTGTCACTTTTTTGCTTTATTAAGAATAATAAACATGTTCTCTCGTCTTGTTCGTGTTCAAGCTTTCTTGTGCCAGGAAAGAGTTTCCGTCCATGTATTGCTATGTGATTTCCCATCGTCTGGATGTACTCTATCTCTCCTGAAAGTTTGTAACCACTGTACTGATACATACTGTATAGGCGGTTCGTTATAAAGTGAGCACTTTTGAAACCTTGCCCTACTTACATTTCCCCTTTCAAGTTTCCTATCCCTTTTAAATATATACAAATCATCTAATATATCAGTGAAAATCATATAGTTTGCAATGTAATAACATTTAATGTCGGAGAGTATAGTTTAAAATATTTTCCAATTATTATTCCGGACAAGATGGTCTTCCATAGTGATCACTACACTATTAAAACTTTCTGAAAATTCAAGGCAGTATTTACAGAAAAGTTCTGTAACTATACGGAAGTGGCTTCCGTAGTTTTTTGTTTACGGAAATTTGTCGGTATTGCCAGTTTACGGATGTTTGACCGCTACTTTCCACAAATTCATGGAAATATGATTATACAATTTTAACGCGCAATTTACAAAGTTCATTATTTTAAAAATTTGGTATTAAAGATCACTATGACTCCTACAGTTAATGTGCATGCGCACTGGTGCTAAACGAAAAGAAGACAAGACAAGCTAAGGTAATAGAAACTTCCTGGTTGTCCACGCTTTGCCGCGAAGAGAAGAGATGCGGAGCGACGAGCAATACAGCCAAGGAATCTTATCGCGCATGGACAAAGGGCCGAACAGCCCCGTAAGTGACACACAGTTTATATTCTCCTCGCTTCATTACAGCTGAAAAAAAAATCGCACCTGCTCTCTGCGTTTCGCGCTAGCGGGTATGAACCTTCAAAGTTTATTTATTTCTATAGAAAAAATATTTTCTCATAATGATACTAATGAAGGTCTGTAAAATCAGGATGTGAAATACAAAAGTTGACTCTTATAAAGTTGATATCTAACCACTGTATGGAACTCGCCCACTAGCAACTTGTCACTGTGGTACAATGGTTAGAGCTTCTGCCTGGCGAAACATATAAGCCGTGAGTTCGAATCCCAGCAAATTCGAAAAGTTTTTCAGGTTACTAAATAGGGTTTCAAAATCTCGAGAAAACATAGGGAATAAGAATATGTCGTATTTCTGGAAAATGAAGTGCCAGTAGTTTAAAGATTTTTTTTTGCGGAAAACGGATTGTCCGTAATTTTACGGAGGATTTCGTTATCAAGAAAAACTGAGTGTCCGCTATTTTACGAATACTTCTGGATAATTTTTTGCCTGTGCTTTTCTGTATTTTCACGGAAAGTTTTTTTTAACAGTGTATATAGGTGGTTCACTTTAAAATGAGCACTGCCCAACACTTATAATAATAAAAAAAAAAGTATTAACTGAGGCTATAAAAGTAAAATTTTAAGAGTTAAAAAATGTTTACACTAATATTTAGTTACATGTAAGTTTAAATTTTCAAAATAGTAAAAATATAGACATAAGGCTCAGAAAAGTTGTAAACAGAGCTCAGTTTATTCTGAACATCCTGTATCATGAACCACTATACTGTACTATCCAATGCTATATGCTGTTCCTATTCATGTAATGGTGGATGGCAAGGGTTTCCCGTGTCAAATGTTTTGGTAAACCACACATTATATTAAAAATACAACCTTAAACTATATAAAATATAATACAAATGAAATATACGTGTATTTATTTTCTATGTAACTTCTTCTATGCAACTTGCGCAATGGTAATTAATTGGACTCGTATTTCTGAAAACTCGGATTCGATCACAGTCTGGCCATTATATTTTGGTTTTTCATGCGGTTTCCCGAAATCACGCCAAGCGAATTCTGAGGTGGTTCCTTATTACGGGCCATGGTCGACTACTTTCGTAGTTCCTGATCTTGTGCAAATGTTGCAATAGTCTCTTATGACCTAGCTGTCGACGAGATATAAAGTCCAATTAATAAATTAAAATACGTTTTCCGTAATCATCAACTACTTTTATAGTTGTTGGCAAATACATTAGATTCCCTTAAATAAATTATCCAAGAGTTAATATAAAATAAAATAATTGAGACATAGCCTATGAGCAGTACCGGTTGGAGGCAACGACCGCCATAGTTCCCACATGAGAAAATTCAGAATCGCCTTGGTGGGAGACGAGTGGTCTGACCCACGGTCGTAGAAGAACAGGTCTGGACACTCGCCTATCTACCAATGTATTTTGCTTGACCCACTTGTTGTTTGGTTGCAGTTCACCAAGTTACCGAGAGTGTTGTGCGTCTTTGGCACTGTAATCAGGGCGGTCGAGTTCAAACTCCGCCCACTTCCCTCCCAATTTTTTCCAGTGTTTACATTATAAAGATAAACAATTTATCAAAACGTATTTTTTAATCAATTTATAAAATGCTTCCTTCGCTCACAATCGTAAAGAATGTCTCCAGCAATCTTTATTTACTTTATAATGAAAACACTGAAAAAAAAAATTGGAGGGAAGTGAGCGGAGTTTGAGCACGACCGTCCTGATTGCAGCGGTAAATACGCATAACATTATCGGTAACTTGGTGAACTGCAGCCAAACAACAAGGGGGTCAAGTTTCCAAGCGAGTGTCGAGACCTGTTCTTTCACGGCCGTGGTCTGGCCACTAGGCCATCGCGACCCACACCGAACGGTTTTTTAGTCAAAATAAAGCAAAATAAAGCAAAATAACTTAGCAAACTGTACATTATTTTAAAAAACGTCCCGGCAAAATTGTGTATCGTATGAATGTAAACAGTCTCTAATTTTTTCAAAACATTTGGTTAAAAAATATTTGAGTTATTTACAATTGTTAGAAATAAATGAAAGATCGTGGCCTTAAGGGCACCGTATAGCACACGCTTCAAATGCGTCTGCAGAGTGTTCGTAAACAGGTTTTTTTTCTACGAAAACATTCCACGTGTGCCCATTGTGCCAAAGTACGAGAAGAAAAGAGAGTTCAGAAAAGGTTGGAACCTCATTGTTAAACACATAATTCTAATAAAAAACATTGTTTCTATGCCCTCCAACAAAGCTAGAAACGGCCTTTTCAAACTGTCGTACTTCAAAATGTACTAACAGGATGTATGTGAAACTCAGATTGCGACCTGAACTGAGCTTTGTTGCAGACTTCCCACCAATATTAATATACAAAATGAAGTGTCCTGACTGACACACTCACTCACTCATCAACGCACAGTCCAAAATACTGGACCTAGAACCATGACATTTTGAGGGAAGCTTCCCCTTGGCCCGTAGGCACGCACTAAGAAGGGATTTTCGAAATTCGATAATTAAAGGGGTGAGGGGGTGAAATGTGTTTTCAAAGAATCCCTGATATCTCACTAACCGGGAAAGCTATCGTAAGATTTTTAACTTCACAATATTGCCCAAAGAAATGCAAATTTGCGAATTTTTCGATTTTGCGAAATTCAAAAATTAAGTTGTGAAAAGCCGTAAAATGTGTTTTTCAATAATCCGTGATTTCTTCTAAACCCTTTCAGACAGTGAGGTGACTTTTTCTTTAAAATGATGCTAAAGTAAATATATAAAAATAAATTTTTAGAATTTTTCGAAATTCGTCCTTTTGTTTTTAATTAATCCCACTTATCTCCTAAACCAGTGGAAATATTGAAATACATTTTCTTTAAAATAAATCTTAAGTAAATATCAAAAAGTAATTTCAGGATATTTCGAAATTCGTCCTTGAATGCTGTTAAAAAAATAAAATGTGTTTTCAAATAATCATCTGTACCGCTTATACCCGTTGAGATATCGAGATGTTTTTTATAAGAATGAAGCTTACGTAAATAACTACAAATAAAATTCAGGATTTTATGAAATTCGAATATTAAAGATGTGAAAAGCAGTAAAATGTTACAGTCTCCCGAAAAAAGAGAATGATCACGGAGAAATAATTCAACAGTTGTTTCGTTTTGCCAACCTATTCATAAATAAAACTTATTTGGACTGTAGCCTGTACATACGAAAGAATTATGACTGCCTGCATTTAAGCATTCACTCAGGTATTGTATAACGTTTGTGGTGTGGGAGGGGTGGGGTTACGGGTTCGTATCCCGTACAAGACTTTGCGATGGGAATTACTATGACATCATATGAGCATATTGCGCGCGCTCTTTACATTGAGCTAAAACAATTTATAGTTCAGTATTATTGAGAACGCTAGCTGTTAAATGCCTTAATATCACATTTTATCCAGAGTTACTGTTTACATTACATAATTTCACTCGGACAAAGCCGCAGCCGGCCAGCTAGTAAAATTATATGGAGTAAAAACGGTTCAGCGGGAAACTTACTCAGCGCTTGGATCGTTGAGGCGATGCGGCATTTAACGCGCCCTTATGTATCTGTCAGTTTGGAGCCTCTAGCGCGCAAGTAGGCGGCATAGGTTTTAGCATGAACTTATACAACATGCTCTCTTAACGAGTTCTGTATTCTATCTGAGACGTGTACGATGTTGGAACACATAAGGCGGCAGCTCGGATGGACGTATTTTGCTCGTCCAAGTCCAAGAAGTGTGGAAAGTTAAGGGCGACATAGAACGCTAATGACTCCTCACCGTAGTCTCGTCAATTGACCAGCGTGCAGATATCTCGCCGATAACTCACCTCTATGAGATATTCAGGGGTAGGCCTCTAGATACAACTACGAAAGTAGGCAGTTATCTTGGCTTCTCACAGCGCGGGGGTGTGTGGTCAGAGGCACAGGGGAAGAAGAGGCGATAAGAAGACGACACACAGTCTACGGCCGTGTAGTAGCTGTTAGGAAAATATCGGCCACACAAATATGTTACACTTATGTAGTATATGACGGAACACGCCGAATGTTTTCCGCCCAGCTAGTATCAACCTGGAAGGTGCCCCCCCCCCCCCTTCCAAGGACAGCAGGATATCAGTTTCTCTTCGCGTTCCCATCCTGATAACAGCAATATGGAGCTCAGAGGCCAACTTAACTGCCTGCTATAGTACTGATATTTTGTGAGAAGAATTTTTTACACCAACGTGTTCCATTGTCTGCAGTTTTGCTTCATGGTTGTTGATAGTGTGTCTTTGGGAAGAGGCGTCACTCATTTAACTGTGTCACTCGGATTAAGGTAGCTGCGATGCCACACGTCTGTGATCGACAGGCAGAACCCCGAGACGCTGGTAGTTAAAAACCGCCAATCACTGACCATGAAGCAGATGTCCACGTAACACATTGCAACAAGTCGGTGCACTGTTATTTCACCAACAACCATTGGTTCTAGTGATGGCGGATTGATATGGTATGTGTTATAACATAGTGTGCACATTATAAGTTAGCCTGTTTATGATATTTTTTCTCTAAGAATTGTGTCTTTATGTTTGTGGGATTTCTCTTCTGAGAAGAGTGTCTGTAAACACTATTGCAGAGATCCCCTGATTTTTTCAAGAAGTCAGGATAGCTCAAAAGTCCATACAGTGAAGCTGCTTGGTATGTTTCTCTCAAGAGAAATGTCAAAATCAGGCAAACATAAATTGTATGGCCTTTAGAGTGCGTGGAGTATGTTTAATTTCACATACTGTAGTGTATGCTCCCTTCCCCCTTTTGTGTTTAGGAATATCCAACGTTTAAAATGCTGAATTATGAAAACTGCCAACGTTTGGTTGCATACGCCTATAGTTGAGTGTTGTGTTCCTCAATATCCTTTCAATAACGCTACAAAAAGAATCGCGGAACATGGCCTTAAGGCCTTTTTACGATGTTTTGCAGTGATTTCGAAAATATTTTTTTATTGTTACCTAATACTCATATCAAAATTTGGCTGCACAGTTTTGACACTTATACGTTATAATTTGTAGCTGAATTTTTTTGCAGAATTATAACGGTTTTTTAGATTTCGTTACCCAAAGTACCACGTTTTTCGTCGTGAAAATAAGCAAAAATGAAGGAAATTATTTTTTTGCTGGCGAATGGTACACTACTTTAAAAAACGCGTCTACAATATTGCGCATCGTGTGATTGCACATTGACTCAATTTTTTTCAAAACTTTTGGTTAAAAAATATTTGAGTTATTGGCACCAGTCTGAAAAAAACTCGGGAACAAGCCCTCAAGTCTGAACTTGTTCATTTGAACATGTGCAGAATCAAGTCTCGTAGCATGGATGTGTTTCAAGAGAGGCTGTGCTTAGCAATGACGGTACGTAGCACTCAGGGAACCCTGATTTTCGCGAAAAGATTTTTGCCCTACTTTGTTTCAACGCTTTGTGTGCACACCTGCAGCTCTGCTTCGTGGTTATTGGCTGTGTGCCTCTGTGTAGAGGCGGCACTTATTTTTCTGAGCCAATCAGAACAAGATTAGTGAGACACCACACATCTGTGATTAGCAGGTAAAACCCCTAAAAACTGAGAGTTAAAAACATCCAATCAATGACCACGGAGCAGATATGTAGATGTGTACAATAGGCACTGAACCAAAGTGGTGCAGAAATCTTTTCGCGAAAATCAAGGGTCCCTACACTGAGTTGTCTGTTGCACCAAAAGGCTGGCAGGGGTGGCACATACTTCAGCCAGTGGCGTGCTAGAGGTTCGGAACCAATTCTCCAATCAGAAGACATCAGTAGCAGAAGACTTATATACTGGTTGATTCATACAGTCATGTTCATACCACGTGCTTCGAGTGTTTATTCTGATGTAATGCTGCTACCATTGAACTGCGACCACGCTTCCACACTGCCAGATTCGTAAACGGTTATTAGGTTGTGAAGATGATCCGATTCATGGCCGACTTTAGTAGAAGGCCGGAGTCTTGAATGTGGCAACGCTGCATCGGAGGCCTGCAGCCGTCCGCTCATTAGCGGCCCTAGTCAGTGTAGACGTGTACACGCCACTAAAACTGCATATATACACTTTGCAGACTAGGGTGGCCAAGAAGTGACAAGCAGCAGGCCCCCGATGCAGTGTTGCCACATTCAAGACTCCGGCCTTCTACTAAAAACGGCCATGTCCGATGTCATCGCTTCCTACACAAACCAAATTAGTTTTCTTACTCCCCCAGAAATACATTTTTTCTTTGCTTTGCATGATTGACTTGGGTGACTTGACAAACATATTTAAGGACAGGACGTTTTCGCCAAAAGGTTTTTGCCCCACTTTCTTTCGGTGCCTAACGTGCAAACCTGCATCTCTGCTTCGTGGCCAGTGATTTAATGTTTAAACTCCCATCGTCTTTGGGACATATCCGCAAATCAAAGACGTGTGGTGTCGCAGTTGACCTGACTCTGTTTGGTTCAGTCCAATAAGTGACGCGTCTTCACAAAAACACACTGACAATACCCAAGAAGGAGAGCTGCAGATGTGAATGTAAAGCGTTTGAAACAAAATGTTTCAAACATATTTCTTCGAAAACTTCCGGTCCCTTAACATATTACAAACCATTGCAATATGTAGCAACCTGAACAATTCGATTTTTCTTTTGGGCACAACTTATAATCCAACAACTGTAAGTTCGGGTCGCTTTCGCAATTGGAGCATGACTTTTTTGACACCTTATGGAAGATGCTGAGCCAATATTAAAGAGGCCACTAAATGCATGTCTAGTTAAGTGGCATTACTGTGTCGACAAGCAGCCAATGATCAACTGTTTTCGAGTTTAGTAAACATATATTCTTGGAGGCTGAGATACGTGTTAATGAACACGGTCTAGCAATAAGATGTATGAAAGTAAGAGTTTGTGCAGTAGTATGAAAAGAAATTTAACAAGTAAGTTGCTATACAATTTCAAACATACATTTAAAAATTAATGTTGTTGAGATTCCTCGTAAATATTAACAACTATACGCTAAATGTAAACGTAATTTTAAAATTGCAAATGCAACACCAACGTCGTTACGTCCAACCATGAGAACACACATACTTGAAAATTATTTCATTACTCGTACTTAAATACAGTTTCCGAAACATGTTGACATTAATGTGTCTGTCTGTCAAACATGCAGCCATGAAGTTTGAATTTGAACTGAATGTTATACCTGACTAACTTCTCGAAACACTAATATTTTAAAAGTAACGTTTATAAACAAAAGTTTTCCAAGTAAAATGCCTAAAATATACTGCAATAAGAATAATAGCTCATGCGTTTTTGTTAAATTTACACTTCATTATATTTTCGTATTTTCAGTAGTAAAAATAAAACGAATGGTAAAGATTATTACGTTGCAGTATTATTCAACACATATCACGTAAAATATTTTGTGTTCGCAAAAATTAGCTTTGAAATTCATCCATCGAGAAATAGTTAATTTTATTATTGATTCTCAATTTAAACTTTTCGTTGGTATATTAGACAGGACCCTTAACAGTTCGTACTCAACATGCTGCATTTTCATTAAATTTTACTGACTCAAATCTTTTGTAAAACTTGGTTGAAAAATTAAATTATCACGTAGGCTGTCACTACGTCAACTAATATTATGCACATCATAAATTAATAAGCAAATGGTAACTACGCAAGATTAGACCAATATAAAATGTAAGACGGAAACTGTCCCTCTCATTCTAATGAAAAAAGGAAGTCACTGGCACAAAAATAATCACCGAATTGTAATGCTGCAATAAAAAGACATTTACTGTAACTATAGGAGAATCTTCAGTTGCCTTACAAACACGTGCTAATTTCGCGTACATTTTTTTGCAACAGACTAGAATTCACTGGTCTATACTCGTCCGAACACACTTAGTGACGTCATTAGCTTCGGCCCTTCGCATCTTTGTGTACCCACATTTCAGGATAGTTGGAATTTTACTCTCACAGCTTTATTTACTTGCTTACTGTATTCGCCTGTCCGTTTGTTTATTCGGTACAAATTTTGTAATGGATTTTAAACTAACTTCCCGATATGCTAGGGACTTGAAACTTTAATCGTAGCTTAAAAATGGATGACAATGCACCTATTAACTCACTTTCTTGATCATCCGTTTGTTTGTTCGATACAAATTTTACGTGTTTAAAATCGATTGTGATATTTCACACATACATGATTAAAAGGCAGAAAATAACTATTCTAATAAAACATTTATATAGTTACCATGTTTTTAAAAGGGCTAATTATAAAATAATTTTCCTGTGAAAATACTTGTTATATATACACGTGTATGTATGTATATATAAATATTAATAAATAAGTGTATATATATATATATATATATATATATATATATATATATATATAGAGAGAGAGAGAGAGAGAGAGAGAGAGAGAAGAACATGGGTCGCAAGCAATAGATGACTGATGCGTGAATTTTCATCCACGTCACTAACAATTAATTTCATTGCACTGCAGATAATATTAACTTTTGTGCGAGTTTTATCAACGACAGAAACTATATACCCTCCTACCTATTTAATGCACCCTGCGTTTTACGTTTTAAGTCTTACAAGAAATTTGATAGGGCAAATTATTGTATGTGAGTTTTAAAAACGTTGTATACTAGCGTTTTTAAAATTAACCTTAATTCATTTGTTCAAGAGTGCTTCAGACGCGCCAAACATCTTTTCGACCAACACCAGAAGTTAGCTGAACGCACCGTAACTTATCTTATGTAAGAAAATTACGCCAAATCTAGGTCCGAGTTATAAAATGAGTGTCTTATACACGAGAAGTGATAAATCCCTGTTTGTTTCAAAATAATAACACACGTGTATCGCATCTCTAATAATAACATTTTTAAGTGAGGAGTCTGTTTTACAAGCGACGCAAACTCAATTAATCGTCGTCCCCACACTGAACGAGGTAATCCAGGATCGGTTGTCCAATGAACAGGCGATGTTCTTTGTGGAACTACCCTACACGTATTCACGCCAGGTCAGGGACCCAGTGGTTGAATGTGCCCTTTCCAGACCTACCCTACCCTCCTTCTCAACCGGGTAGATTTTAATGTCACGGGGCCCTTCTAATCCCGGCGCCAGACTACATTATGTCCGGGCAGCCCAGGGTCGCGCGAGAAGAGAAATTTATTGCCCTCGGCGTTAATACCGGCTGCAGCTTCCCCCCTTTCCCCCCGTCAGTTGTACAAAACGATCCCTTTGAAGACTTTGGTACTATGCGCACGCCTTCTTCATTGGCAGTGACTGTTACACTGTTGAGCACTTATTAGCCACCTCTTTTAATTTGTCACAAAATATCTTCATAAGTCTAGAGCACGGCCGTAGAAGAACAGGTCTGGACACTCGCCTATCTAACAATGTATTTCGCTTGACCCCCTTGTTGTTTGGATGCAGTTCACTAAGTAACCGAAAGTGTTGTCCGTCTTTGGCGCTGCAATCAGGGCGGTCAGGCTCAAACTCCGCCCACTTTTTTTCAGTGTTTACATTATAAAGTAAATAAAGATTGTTGGAGCCATGTTTTAGGATTGTGAGAGAAGGAAGTATTTCATAAGTTGATAAAAAAATACGTTTTGATAAATTGTTTATCTTAGTGGGAGGGAAGTGGGCGGAGTTTGAGCCCGACCATCCTGACTTCAGCGCCAAAGACGGAAAACACTCTCGGTAACTTGGTGAACTGAAGACTAACAACAAGGGGGTCAAGTTTCCTGGCGAGTGTCCAGACGTGTTCTTCTACGGCCGCGGTCTAGAGACCTGCCGTACAGATGTTGCAGAATTGCTGTTTGGTATTTTGTGGTGACAATCCTCATACCTCCAGGGGGAAATGTCATATGAACATGGGTACAAAAATGTACCGTTTGTACACAACTTACAAGAGCATGACTTACAGTGCATAGCAGGTGGGCTGAATCGAGTTACTGAGAAATGTTACATTGGACAATGTCTACCCTCCTATTAAATGCGACTCGTCTGGTATAGTCTGTCCACTATAAACTAAGCACACAGCAGAACTTGTAATTAATTAAAAATATGTTTTTTTTGGGCCAATAGATGTTAACTTATGAGACTGTTGAAACGTTTTCACTGGATTTTAGTTACATGGAGTTGTCAAATTAAAAATAGAAAAGATGACTGAAAGAAAACTTTACTGGGCGCTCACTTTATTTTGAACGGCTTATATGTAGCTGTCAGCAATAGTCGCAATGGCATTTCACATTAACACGATCCAACTCATTCTCGTGTACTGTAAACTGTGGTGCAGGAACGGAGCACTAATTTTGTCCCAGGTGTAAGGATTGTAACCCCAAAATTTTGACATGAAATCTGGCAACACCGTGCAGCAGCAGATTTCTTTCGGATACAATCTAGCATTCACGCATCTAGTTATATGTGTTTTTTCCACATGAGTCAATGCATGGCCGTCTTTAGTGGAAGGCCGGAGTCTTGAATGCGGCAACACTGCATCGGGGGCCTGCTGCCTGTCACTTCTTGACTGCCCTAGTCTCTGTAACGTGTCTAGATGCAGCTTTAGTGGCAAGTACACGTCTACACTGACTAGGGCTACCAATGTGCGACCGGCAGTAGGCCTCCGATGCAGCGTCGCCACATTCAAGACTCCGGACTTCCACTAAAGACGGCCATTTTTGTAGACACATGGAAATTTTCGCGAGATATCATCAAGGTAAGACGAACTTCAAACACTTGGAAATATAATTGTATTTTACAATTGGACATTTCCTTAGGGAAAATGGACGCATATGAGATAGGGACGGGATAATTTAGCGAATTAGTTACTGGACAATCTCGACTTTTTAAAGCATGTTGTTTTTTTTCTAATGCAGTTTTTATTTTAACAAAATAACACACGCCCTGAAAACTTATGAGCAGGGCTAGGAATATTTCGTGAGTTCAACGACCAACATGCTAGAATCCATTATCCTATGTATACCGAAGCCCTACCATTTGTCCATTACGTGCTACTCACTCAGACAGCAGGCAATGAACGAACAGACAAGGCTTGAGTATAGAACATTGGATTCTAGCATTCATGTCATTGAACTCGCGAATTTTTCCTAGCCCTACTTATGAGTCAATTAGAAACCTTCATAAAAAGAGGACAGTATTCTTTGATTATGAATATCATACTATTTTCCACTACACAAATTTGGCTATGGCAAGTAACTTTTTGTTTCAAATGAATTTTAACACAATATCTTTAACGCAGGAAAATTTTTGCTGAAGGTGTAATCTCTGTAAAGAAAAAATATTATTGTGAAACCTATTTTTTCACTTTAATAAAGGATGAGATAATATAGGAAAAGCCAACCAATATCTCTATTACTAGAGCTACTGACCAAATGGAAACCAAACACCTGTAGAAGTCATAAGAGGTATATTTAAACAGAATTCATATGATAGGAAAAATAATGACTTCTACAGACAAGTCAGGCAACTAGATAAATAAATAAGCAGGAATTATGATAGTATATGAATTTTCAAAATGATGTGTTTCTACCGTGACCAAGGTGTTTAACTCGGGTACGAACCTGACCATCAATTAACTCACAAAC
>PNEQ01091974.1:0-12085 GCA_003012365.1 Medauroidea extradentata
GTCAAAGTTAAACAAAAAATAAATCAACCGTTGACTGAGTGAGTTGTTATTGATGAAGTCACGATGATTGGTTAACCCTGAAATTAAATCAAACTGAGCTATCCGGAGCACGCGCAAACTTAACATAACCTCAACACCCACTACAGTGACTACACCAGCAATAGTAAACACACAGCAGACGCAAGGGGGACGCGTCACAACATGTTTGCACAAGTTTACATTACAGGTGACAGAAACATCACCCATGATTGTGAGTTGGATGAGAAATGAAAAATAAAATAGTGAATTTAGATTTTACGGATAACTTATGTTATGGAAAATCGTGAAAATTGTTTGCCTAGTATAGCCTCCAAGACATTTAACATTTTATGACGTTCAGAGGCACCGTGACTTATTTACAGACGAATCACGGACGTTCTTCGTTAGAGCAGTGGTTTTCTCGTTAGCCGAGCTAAATGGGGTAAACATCTTCGAAGACAAGCGAGTACCAACTGCAAAATTAAAATGTTGTTTACGTACGCATTACACTGTAGTCTAGCAAACAGTCAACTTTACCAGCGATACACCATCGTCTCTAATTACGAGCTGTAAAATTGCGTACAAGCTGTGTGCGGCCCGGGTATTTGACTAAGGTTCCAAAAGTCCAAAGAGTCTAGAGCTGATCTTGAAATATTCGTCGTAGGCCTCGTGGAAAACTACCAAAACGTAAAAATCATAAGTTTCAGTGTTTAAAATTAGTGTTACATGTTACATCGGGCGCGGATAAAGGAAGAAATTTTGAAGAGGCGCAAAGTTTTTTGAATATTTTTTCCCCGAATTTTAGGCTGGCGGCCCAGGGGTCCTCCCCCAGAATAGTTTGGATTTCTAAGTGCAAAATTGTGCTTTTTCAGCAGTTTTAGACCTAAAGAATTAATACGTAGAGCCACAATTTTGTCATGTAAATAGTAAGCACCAGTTTGTTGCAATGAGTCATTGAAAATGACATACGTGCACGTCTGCAGTTCAACATCATAGTCAGTGTTGAGATGTTTTAACTCTTTCGCATCTTAGTGTTCTGTCCGCCATTCACAGAGGTGTGGTATTGTAGAAGCCTAGTTGTGATTGGCGTAGCTTCACAAAAACAGGCTGCCAATAACAATGAAGCAGAACTGCAGACGTGTACGTGATTCACTGAAATAAACTCGTGCATAATCTTTATGCGAAAAATTGTATGTCTATAAATACGCTATTGATAGAAATATTATTAATTTTTAAGATAAATGTTTTGTCGATCTGTAAATTATTTTACAGAAATCTCGGGTTTGACCTTGGATCCAAAGACACATTACTGAAACTGGTCATGAAACTAGGATTAAGGGAGGTTTACAGCAGGCGCCAGCAGATATTAAGATCTCGTCTGCCTCTGCGCATGACATCACCTGCACCGGCTAGCCCCGCAGCCTGCTTGTGTGGCTCAGAGGTCAATAAAATATGTACCGCTGTCATAAATGAACGGTTAAATGAGACAAGAATAACTTAAATACAGTGTACCGTGTTTTAAAACCCCCTTGCATCTAACTAAAAGTCAGTTATATTGAAAACACCAGGTAGAATACAACTATCAATGGTAAAATTACAGTAAGCATATATTTAAAAATATGCTAAAGGCATTTTTCTACATTATTGAAAATGAAATGGATGTTTTTTGCTACTATAATACATTTAATGTGTTTGTAAATGACGTCACAAAATAAAGAAACAAAAAGATAATGATAAAAAAAAAATTTTAACTCTTTGCAACCATCTCCCAGTGCTAACGTAAGTATTATAAAAACAACATAGTATTTAATTAGGAAATTAAAGTGTCACTTTACAAACCATAGTAAATAAATCCTTCTTAAGGAAATAGTAAATATTCTCTTACGTAAATAAAAATTGCCTTTCTTGAAGGCCCTTTCACTTGCAGAGTCGTGAAATAATGAATCTACTTGTTATTTGTAAGGCTATTTTCATGATAATACTACAGGAAGTATATTTGATTTTGCCTAAAAAGAAACACTGCTCTGTGAACGTTTTATACTCGCTTGGAAGTTAATTATCTGTAATGTACACACAGAGTTGCAGGCTGGAATGGGGATAACATGGTTTATTTTCTTTATTTACCTAACTGAAACTTTTTCGTTGAAAACATGGATTTTATTACAGAAATACAACTTATAAGGGAAATTTAACTTAGTCGCAAATAAATTTGTTTTAAGGATAGTTCATCTGATTTTGTAATTTAAAATTTATACATTTCTGAAAATAGATTTGTGATTTTTTATGTGTGTAAGAGTAAAAACATAACTAAAATTAAAACAGGCAAAGCAAATATTTTGACTAATGAAACGTGTTCATAAATTATATATACAGTGAACCCTCGATAACTCAGACTAAAAGGGGGTAGAAGCTGTCCGAGTTACGATTTGTCCGTGTTATCGAGGGGCATCTGGGGAGGAGGGGGTAATCAGTCATTAATCACAAGAAACGTGAGGAAATCAGTATGCTATCATTTCTACAAGCAAAAGAGGTGGCAATGTATACAGCTTTGTACGTATCAATTTACAGGAGGGGGTAGTAGGAAAATTATCACTGTAACGTGGAGAACTATAAAAGACTGTCGAAAAGCCTGGGCCGGCAGATTCTTTTTTATGCTACTTCTGGCTGATCTTTTTTTTATCTGTGCTAGAAGACGGCACCAAGGCACCCTTCTACCACATAAAAGTTCTCACCTCCGTTCTATCGTCTGGCTGGTGACAGTCTATGTGCGTGTGTGTGAAAGAGATAAGTTAGGGAGGTAGAGCATGAGCGGAAGTAGTCAAGGTCAACCGGTACAGTCTCAAAAGTAATACAAACACAGCATGTGACCACACGCAACTCACTAGATGTTTACGTGAAAAATTGCTTAATATCAGCATGTCACAGTGTCTGCAGCCAGCTGCTAGCCTGATAGTTACGCTCACCTCCTACAGAGATCCGAAGACACAAAAATAATTTTCTACTTACACGAGAGCAGATACGGTACTGTAATTAACAATCCTTTTGGATCACTGTACAGAAATACGTTAACTCATTTTAACACTACTGATTTTTAAAATTTCATTTTATGTATATAAACTGAATCATAAAACATGTAATTTACAGCTTTACTCGTACACAAGTTGTCACAATAAAAAGCAATAAAATTCTAATATGTTCAACTGAGTTAAATGGGAGAGAAAACAACCACAAGTAAAGCACAAAAATATTAAAACAATGCATTTAAGACCATGAATTGTTACGTGTAGGACAAGTGTCTAAATTACTGTAACAGAAATGAGATTAGTCAGTTTGTCAGCTGCGGCTCGCAGTTCTACACATCACACCACAATCTCTCTTGTACTGACACACTGTTTGTTTTTTGTTTACCGTCTCCTCAAGATTTGTATCATTCAACCATTTCAAACGTTTCCTACGAGAAATTGTTTTTTTCCAGGACCTCTTTGTTAGAATAAGAAGCCAGAAGCAACGTAAATCTCAGTCTACCATTCCTTTTTTTTTTTAATTGAAGTCTACGACAGTGGTTTAAGTGAAAATAATGTGCGCTTGTAGGCCTCCCTCCATACTATCTTACCTTGGCTGCATAGTCATAGATCAACTACGTCTTTTCACACACATTACACTCTTAAAATAAATTTCTTTCACAGATACCATCAACGTTAATGGTAACTCAATAAAAGCCCATTCATTTTAATAATTTAACTTGTTCAAACGCGAGACCCTCTAGAATTGTGACGCCCGGTGCAAAAGGCCCTTTCTGCCCCCCCCCCCCCCCCCCCTTTTTTTATAATTTATTAAGTCTGGGGTTTTTTTTTTTTATTTTTATTTTTTTTTTTTTTTTTTCCAATTTCGTGCCGGCCTCTAGCGCAGTGGGTTAGGCGCCAGTTTACGGTGTGAGAGACCTTGGGTTCGAATCCTTGCTCGGACATGGATACTGTGTTGTTCTTTCACCTCACTTTATCCTCATCGGCTTGCAAGACGTTGATAAAAGGCCGTAAAACCCACTCACCACATTGCCTACATTGCAATGCAAACCAATGGCTTTTAATTTTTTTTATTAATGTCAGGAACAAATTGTTTTGCAATCTTGAATTTATCGCACGTACCAGAAATAAAATTAATTTCCCTTTAGGCACCATTGTGACCTGTAGTTACCATCCAATTCACCAGCATCATACTGAACTGTTTATTTATGACGCATGTACGTGTATGGCTCGCGCTGTGAAGAGGGAGTGAAGATAAAGAAGGAAGGTCTACCTGCTGAGTTGCATCTACACTCGTGCGCCTCGCTAGCAACATTTAACTACACGGAGTTGCGAGTGGTTACGTGCGGTGTTTTTATTACTGTTGAGACTGAACCGGTTGACCTTGACTACTTCCGCTCGCGCTCTACCACCCTAGCTTATCTCTCTCACACACACACGCGCGCACGCACATAGACTGTCGTCAGCCAGACGACTAACGAGAGAAGGGGGTGAGAACTTTTATGTAGTAGAAGGGTGCCTTGATGCAAGCTTCTAGCACAGATAAAAAAAGATTAGCCAGAAATAGAATAAAAAATAAATGAAAAATAATCTGCCGGCCTAAGTTGTTCGACATTCTTTCTTTTATTGTTCTCCACGTTACAGTGATAATTTCCCCACTACCCCCTCCTGTAAATTGATACGTACAAAGCAGTATATATTGCCACCTCGTTAGCTTGTAGAAATGATAGCGTACTGATTTCCTCACGTTTCTTGTGATTAATGACTAATTACCCCTCCTCCCCGGACGCCCCTCGGTAACACAGACAAATTGTAACCCGGACAGCTTCTCCCCCCTTTTAGTCAGAGTTATCGAGGGTTCACTGAACTAACAAAGATTGTAAACGATTCTTTACATGTAGAATGTACATTTCAGAGCAATATTAGTACAGCAGAAGTCAGGCGCGTCCCACCAGTTTTGAGTAACAGTAAGATAAGTAGGCTTTACATCTCGTCAACATCGAGGTCATTAGAGACGGTGATACACATCTTTGTACCTAGTTCCGTGATGATCATAAGATCATAAGCCAGTTAATTAATTTATGATGTACATTCGGAATCGTTTGTGAACTACTATATTCTCAAAATTTACACAGTTCATTTTACCACATTAACATCGTGGTTATACCTGGCAGTAAATACTAGTAGCGAATAAGTTACAACCCATTTTTGCTCCCGGCACATATCAGTGTGTCCAGCGGCGGGAAAATGCATGAAAATGGAAAGGTACGCAATTTGAATTATGACGGGAAATTTGCATAGCTCCGGGAATTATCTGCTATTGTTAACTTATTATTTATTTAAAGCCTTTTTTTTTAATGGCAAAGGTAAGACAATTAGCCTTCTCTTAAACTTACTCAGCAGTCTTTCCTTAAAAATGTACAGATGTAAACGCTCCACTTTTTTATATTCTAGTTACAAAACAAAGACAGGCAGTGACCTTGTCATTCATAGCCGACCAGATATTTTACAGTTTTACGTCTATGGCACCGACCCCAATCACTTCTCAGTTTGTTGTCTCGTAAGCGTGATAGTTGCATGAAGTGCGAATGAGATACGAAAAGTGCGCTACAACGTTGAGACAAGCTGAAAGCTATTCATTTATTACGCTGCACAAAATTGGAAACTTGCTGCTGCCAGAAAATTTGACGATCAGAAACGTGTCTGACGTTGGGCACGAAGCGTGGCAGTTCCAAATTTTTTTTTATGTTCCTTCCAAGGAAAAAATTCAAGATTCCAGCAGTCAAAGAACTTTATAGATACCTTAATAATACAAAATCTGGATATGCAGTCATTTCTGAAAGCCTTAAATCGAGGTGAATAATCGCTAGAAGAAGAAATATATCGCATAACAAATTCTGTGCCAACTACGCTTGGATCTGCCAATTTATGACACGGAAATATATTTTGGTACGACGGCGGCCCGTGAATATTATTGTCATTAAATAGCTGTGTAGTTACCATTTAACTTTCTAACTGGAGCACACGTGAAGACGATGTTACAGAGCTCCGTTACATTTACTAAGTTTCCATGTCTGTTTCAAAACTTTTTTATACGTTTCTGAAAACTCGCCGAAATAATATGAGTTTTAAGGTATTTACACCATAAATTGGTATCCTATGGATCAATTTGGAAAGCAAACAGATCGGAAGTCAGCAAACGCATCCAGTAGTATTATAATTTACAGTAATTTTTTTTGTACGTAAACCTATTTAATTTACTTTAGGAACAGTTGTCTACTTACTTGGGATTGCAAAATTCCTGGTTTATTCCTGGTTTTACGGATTTTCTTTATATTATTAATGGTTCAGCTTCTGTTAGAAAGAGACGTTGAGATTTGACACTACCATCCGATGGCGCCGTAGATGTATCATCTTTGCTGGGCATGAAAATTGTTTCCCATTACAAAACATTGTCAAGTTGTACAAAAACAGATTGTCAGCATGTGCGGCACGAAACAGAATAAGTCTGAATCGTCAAACTTGCAATAATACGTGGACAGCGTGCGACGCGCGTCATAAGCTACCTGCCAGCTCACGTCGACCTGGCAACACAGCATGCTGTCCCAAGCTGTCTGGGAAATTCCTGGTTAATTCCCGGTTTTCTCCAGACCAGTTAAAATTCCTGGCATATTCCTGGTTTTCCTCTTTAGTTGACAACCAGAGAAAATTACAGATATAACAGAATTAATAATAAAATGAAACCTAATGTTCATTTTAGAATACCTAACATAACTTATTACAGTCAGTCTTATCAAGAGTACCTCCCACATTACTCAAACATCACAGTACATGTACAGAAAACAATTTCCTCTCCAAACTGCAGTTCGACACATGCTATTAAAACAACTGTAATAGCTTGAAGTTACACTATAAATAATCATTTGACGTACAGTACAGCAATCCAGTAATCCTTCCAAATTCGCCACAGTTAGATATTTTGAAAATTCGGCAAATAACGAAATTGCGAATAATACAAAGACCAGAAACATATGGAAAAAAAAGATAGATTAACGAGCACTTATTTCATCACATTTCAGACGAAAATTATGAACATAAGTTACTACTAATACGTAATGTGTTTTATATAAACACTAGCTGCCCGACAAACGTTGTTTTGTCACACAAATAACTTATTGTAAGTGTATAAGGATGTGGTATATAAGTGGAAGAGGTCTAATAATAAAGAAATTAATAAATAATAATAATACAGCAGCAACACCTGATGGGGATAGACTGGTATCAGCTCGTGGGGATAACTGATCAATTATCACACAGTTATCAACCAGGTTCTAAAATTATTAAATTAAAAATATTTACTAAACAATAGCACATAGGAGTATAAAAAATAGATAAAAACCTACTGAATGTATATACAAAATTTCATTAAAATCGGTTAAGCCGTTTCGGAGGAATATGGAAACAAACACTGTGACACGAAAATTATATATATTAGATATGAACATATTATGGCTTACAATCAAAAATAAATTAAATTGCCACAGTATATAAAAGACATTGCAAAAGTACACAAACGTTATTACACAATAAGAAGTTGGCCAACTCATGATTAACATCCCTAACATAACTGATTAAGCATGTTCACATTGATGACACTTGCAGTACTTAAACACAGTTTTTTTCATTCTTAAAATGAAGTGATAATTTTCAAATCCACAAAGCTAGTGTTACTGAGTAAAAGAGAGAGGCGGCAGTTACAGTAGATAAATAATCACTTCTCTTGCAGTTCTGTACCTTACCACCTACGCTATACATCTACGCTCATCAGGTCACAAATACTGCAGTTTTCCAACTCTGCATTCTGTTGCGGTCAAGTGTTAGGTTTTCAAACTGGCGGAGAACTTGCGAAAAACTTTCACTGCTATGTATTTAGGGTAAAGGCTGTAGTTTGAAATCATTCATAAACTTAACGAATTATAGCAGTCTCAACTGATTTTGGGTATTTCGAACTTAGTTCAAAATCAGGATCCCATTTTATAAACTTTTTGTACTAACTATCATAATCAATTAATTATTATTTAAGCTTATCAGAACTAATTTCAGTTGTGTGAGGAGTGCTGAAGCAGTGCAAGAGGTCTATACAGACACATAAGATGCACATTTTCTGTTATCCCGGTACACACGCTTCCGTTGTGCAAGTCACAGTAATATTCATAAATCATTATGATATGTGTGAGTAATTAGCAGCGACAATCAGCAATATGAAACGAGTACTGTGTGCAGCATCGAGTGATATGCCTAAAGATGAGTGTTTGCATTAAGAGGAAGAAATTGGAGAGATTGGTATCCCGAACGCATAAATTTTATTCGCGAATATTGAATAAATGTTTTCAATTATTTCCACGCAAATAAGAAAATATGTATTGAGATATTTCGTGATGGTCTTTAGGTTAGGCCTTGAGAACACCTGCCTCCCTGCTTCCGTTTAACATTATTTTCTACACCATAAAAACTGAGACAATTTTCAAAATATATTAGGGCAACTAACCATTTTGAACGAAAATATTACAGGATGTATTGGAAAGTACATATATACACATTCAGGTACAATATGACAATCCACATGTGATTCCCATGTGAGGCTGGGTCACAGTTGTGAGTGAGAGAAGAATGGTTTGAAGGTTAGTCTGGCTGCTCGACCCGTATGACAGCCCGCTTGGCCTGAGGAATGGATGAGCTGAGCTGAGCGTGGAACGGTGATGGAATGAGAGAGGTGGGAAGACGGGAATTCCCCTACAAATCCCGGCAGCCAATGGCAACGTCCACCACACTTCCCACATGCGAAAATTCAGGGCTGAACCCACTGGGGATTGAAACCGAATCGCCTAAATGGGAGGCGAGAGGTCTGACCCCTCTGCCACCGCGGTCCCCTTCCAAGCTTACTCTGCAATAATAATTAGTTCTAAATATTATTTTCCGTTGCTGTATGTAGCACAAATTTCTCTGATGTAAAATGACAACATATTTTAGTTATGTAGTGTTGCATTTCATATATTTCTTATATAACAATACGCTAGTTACTTTGACGAAAATATGTATTTCATTATGGAGGTGTGGGTGTAATCAATCCTTAACTGTTGAATTTGTGAAAACATTGGTACCATTGTTTTATACGAGGGTGAACAAGATGCACACAAAAAAAGGGGGGTTGAGGACTTAGTTTGTAGTGCTGCCGCCAAATAACAGCATCATGTAGTGATATTAAACTAAAGCTTCCACGCCATGGTGGCCACACAAATCTGATTTTTAAATTCAAGAACATTTCCAGGATTTCAAGGACACAAAACCAATTTTCAAGAAAAGAACGACTGTACTTCCTATGTGGACATTGACAATAAGAGTTACTAGGAACACCTTAAATTTATGAAAAATCTTTCGTTAATACATATTTTCGCCAAATATATTACACACACAAAAAACAATGTATTTAGACACCAAGTTATGTACGTAAATTTTTTTTTTCCCCAATTACAAAAATGTATTAAATTATTAATCACATTAAGGACTGGAATTTGAGACATAATCATGGTTCAATAATCGTAACACGTAAAATGAACAGTCAGACATGTTGCTTTAACTACACAATGTTTCGAAATGTGGTCCTGATGTTGCAGAAGATAAAGAATCACGTTTCACAATTTTTTTTATATTACAGCTTACTTTATGTAGAGTCCACTGCATTATTTTTTAATGCAAATTGGTTCCCACAAGAGAAATTCATACAGATCTACACATGCTTACAGTAAAATAATTTTATTGCAGAGCTTACATATTGCCAATGAACACACGTGCACACACACACAATCTCTTACCTCCCTCTCTCTCTCTCTCTCTCTCTCTCTCTCTCTCTCTCTCTCTCTCTCTCTTTTTTCCAAATTGAAAATATGGTACTGCAACCATGACAGTTGGAACAAAGTTACCCGACCATATACATTGTATTTGAAACCCAAGACGCTGAAATAATACCCTCATTGTGAATACCAAGTATCTCGAGGTTTTTATTAGCACATTGTAAACGTTGGTTACGATTCAAGTGCATATAACAAAAAATATACATCTTTATGCTTCAATATAAGTACATCTTGAAGTGTATCAAACTGACATTTATTCAACTTTCAAACTAATTAAAAAAACTCAAGGACAAATATGGAAATTCAAGCACTTTTCCAGGATTTTTAAGGACATATCAAAATCAAGGACAATTAAAGCTTTTCAAGAATTCAATGGCATGTGGTCACCATGTACGCGCACTGCAGGACTTTGGGTGCAGCACTGCAGTGAGAAAACATTTTTGTTGGTACAAATATTTTATTATCAGTAGCAATGTCCTGTTGTTTGCAGTATGTGTGTACGTTTTCAAAACTTAGTTACAAACTATTATTGCAATTATAAAGCAATAATGAACAGTAAACAGTAGAATTTCATTTATTGTAATATTCAACATTACATTAGGTCCTCCGAAACTGGATACAATAAGCGTGTTTTGTGCTACAAAATGACACGAAGCAGATGTCAGAAAACAAAAATGTCAGTTATTACAACATAACGAAATGTAGGCGAGTGCATTACTATCACTTGTATTATTCAACTTGTTTGGTCCTTGCACGCATATACAAACTAGTCAGGGTCACCTGCATTAATTTATCCTTGCTACCTTGTGCATGAAAAAGCACTGGTATATTTAAATTTGCTCGTCCAAAAACGTGGTCAAAGGCTAAATTAACCACATTTAAATTGTTTATTGATGCTTACCAATAAGGGCAAGACTTAATTGAACTTGAATTGCTGCTCAACAGAGCAGAAAACACTTTTTGATGAGTTTGAAGACATTCAGTCTACCACTGAACTGTCAGATGAAAACAAAATTAACTCCACTGAACCACAGGAATTTAAAACTCTATTTTTTGCATGAATTGCGAAGGCTAAGGAGTTAACTAGATATGAACACAGTACATCCTCATCAGCAAATAATCACACGCCTAGCATTAATCACAACTTAAGGGGGATTATTCCCTAAATAAATAATATTAAAATGAACATGAAATTATGTATTTTGTAGTAGACATAAATTACAAGTATTGGAGAAACATATTTTTTTTTTTTTTTTAGAAAAAAATTTTTAATATATGTTCTGACACTTTAAACGAACTTTGCATACTAATTTTGCAGCCATTACAGCAAGAATAAGAATAAAAATTTTTACTAATTACTGCATTCACTTGCTAGATTAAAGTACTAGAAATTGCGTGTCACATTCGGTTCTTAAAAACAGTTATTTGAAACAGTTTACTAATGCATTTTACATGCTAATGTAAATGCATTTTTTCATAAATTTTTGTTATGTAATTTCAGTAGCAAATTCAGACACTTTAAACCAACGATTTGAAACAGAAATACTACACCGTATCATACTGTTGCATTTAAATTAATTTTATAAGCAATAATATTGCAGTTTGTTAAACTGGTTCACGAAATATAGACGCAAAATCAAATTAAGTAACGGTGTGTTAGGTTGGCTAATAGTTCCCTGTGAAGTGCTTCCATCTGGCGGGATAGACGCGAACTATTTGAACTGTACGCAAGCATGTTCCTCCCCCTCTGTCGGACAGGACATGTGTCACGTACAGTTGGTAGAAGGGGGGAAGGGGAGGGGGGCACGAGACAGCCAGCTTACCATGGTAACGTGGGAAACAAAATTGCTTGCATCCAGGCTGGCTTACAGTGTTGCCGTATCTTTACAAGGACGCCTTCGCTTTGTTCAGGCGCACGGTAACTAAGCCCTTCTTACCTACCTTGATCCAAGCCAACAGGACTCACGACCCTGCCCAGCGCTGATAATCTGTATTTCCAGAGACAAAAACGTGGTCTGTATTAACACTTGTGTTATTATTAGTACGTTTACATGTAAAATTTAAATCGATTTAAAAACACTTGCCGTTCAGAAAGTTTTATTTAAAAGGCTAATTCGATAGGAGTTTCAAAAT
>PNEQ01091975.1:0-12086 GCA_003012365.1 Medauroidea extradentata
ATTGTCTTTCACGATTAGCAATATTTTAAATAGCTCTATACAAAATAAATAAAGTTAGTAATAAAACTTACCGGAACAGGTACACTAGCAACGTCACTTCCACTCCCATCTTGTTTTGGCACTTTTCGAAAATAAGAAAATAAATTACTGCCTTTACGTTTTTTGTCACTCATTGTAGCAACGCATTTGCTTCACGTCTTCACTAAAAGAATCACATTATTCTAGCCTAAAGCCAGCACAAATAAATACAAATATGTACCTCACGGTTACGAATCTAACGTCACTCACACAGAAAACTGCGAAATAAATACCAATTTTCACACTGAAGCACTGAGGCTACGGTAACCAGTAGAGGGGCAGAAAACTCAACACTTTCTGTTTCAAGGCACCAGTAGCACTGTAGCAGGCAGGTTGTTGTGAAGGGTGTGGTTTAAATTTCTTAGAAAGTGGTAAGTAGCGGGAGCGGCTGACCAGCTTGCGCCCCTGCTGTGACAAGGGACTGCAGTCATAAAATCCGGAGAGAGAGCGACAGAAAGAGAGAGACTTTGACCCCGCAGTGACATTCCTGCTATTGAGCCAACGTCAAGCACCAAATAATCCCAGCTGTTACCTGACAGAGCACTGGAGTATAGGTTACATTCCTTTGGTAATATAAAATAAATAAATGTAAATATAAAATAATCATAAAATAAAAATAACAATTGAATTTATACAAGCAAGCCAAAAATAACTTTAAAAACAGTGTGAAGTTGGTCGGGGGGGCCCTGGCCCCCTGGGCCCCCCCTCTGGCTACGCCACTGGTAGACCTAATACAGAATTAGTTTGGAGAATACTGTTTATAATATGAATACAATTAGATTGGCAGAAGTTGCGATGTGTGAAAATGACGAACACTCGTAACTATATTTTTACGCTGTTACTTATAGACAGTGCTCTTTATATACATATAGAAACATATATTTAAGAAATACATTTTATTTTGACAACGAGGAACAGTATTTTCGTCACCTAGTATTTATTTATAGACATTAAATAGCTTCGCTACGCACGTGTACAATATAGCGTCTGCAGTCGGTATCACCATTCCGAAGGTTCAGAAGTTCACCACCAGATGTCAGCCACTTTGCTTTGCATCTCCCATAAGCCAGGGTGGTAGAGCACAAGCAGAAGTAGTCAAGGTCAACCGGTACAGTCGCAACAGTAATGAAAACACCGCACGTGACCACACGCAACTCACGAGATGTTAACGTGAAAAATTGCTCTACATCAGCAGCCAGCTGCTAGTTTCCTACGAGAAATTGTTTTTTTTTCCAGGGCCACTTTGTTAGTATACGAGGCCAGGAGCAACGTATCTCAGTCTACCTTTCATCCTTTTTTTTTGTTTAGTTGAAGTCTACGGCCGTGGTTGACGGGATAATGTGCGCTTGTAGGCCTCCCTTCATACAATCTTACCTTGGCTGCGTCATCATAGATAAGTGACGTCTTTACACACTCTTTACACTTAAAATATATTTCACAGATACCATTAACATTAATGGGAACTCAATAAAAGCCAATTCATTTTAACTTTTTCAAAAGCGAGGCCCTCTAGAATGTGCGACCCGAGGCAAAAGCCTCTTTCTGCCCCCTCTTCTTTTTTATAATTTATTAAGCCCTGTTTTTTTTTTCGATATCGCGCCGGCCTCTAGCGTAGTGGGTTAGGCGGCAGTTTACGGTGCGAGAGGCCCTGGGTTCGAATCCTTGCTCGGGCATGGATGTTGTGTTGTTCTTTCACCTCACTTCATCCTCATCGGCTTGTAAGACGTCGTTAAAGGGACGTAAAACCCTCTCACCACCTTGCCTACATTGCAATGCAAACCAATGGCTTTTAATTTTTTTTATTAATGTCTGGAACAAATTGTTTTGCAATCTTGAATTTATCGCACATACCAGAACAAAATACATTTTCCTTTAGGTGCCATTGTGACGTGTAGTTACCGTCCAACCCATTAGCATCATACTGAAATGTTTATTTATGACGCACGTGCGTGTCTGGCTCGCGCGGCGAAGAGGGAGGAAAGATAAAGAAGGGAGGTCGGCCTGCTGAGTTGCATCTCTACTCGCATGCCTCGCTAGCAACATTTAACCACACGGAACTCTCCAGATATTTTACGGTGGGATTATTAAAGGCTACGTAGCGATGAGCAACTGCTTTTAAAGCTTCATACTGTTTTTAAATAAAACGTGATGGATTTAAATGAGGCAGACAATTATCTTATGATTTTTTACCAAAAAATAATTTAATTAAAATTAATTTTGTTTTTTTAAAATTCTGTCCGAGTTATCCGAAGTCCGGGACATCGAGCTCCGAGTTATCGAGGGTTCACTGTAAAATAAAAATAAAAAGCACGTGCCGAACTCAAATCATGAACTGATAGTGGGCCGGCCACGCGGTTGATACGGCTGTAAATTCACATCAAATAGTCAAATAACCAAAGCTGGTTAGCAATGAAGAATTCTAAGTCTTTTCACCACCTTCCATCGCGGCTCCATGGCTACCGTTTGCGCCCCTCGGCTTACCACATGTGAACCTCGCACAACACGGCACACGTCCGGCTTCTTCAGCAGTCGAGAACAAAGTGACCAGCAACGGCGACAACAATGGCGTCCTACCTTCCGGTTAAATGTTCTATAACCTTCTTGCAAGATTAAATAACCGGTCTGGATACAAATTAAACAAACCAAAATCACCGAAGAATCGGCAAAATTCTGCTGACTTTAAAGACGTATTTCAATATTTTAGTAAACAATTATTACAATAAAAATTACATTAAATAAAAATTCGGCATCGGTCATCGCCGGCCATACACCATGCAGTACCCTCTGTGAACCCCTATCGTTGTTGCCCCCGCGGCACCATGGCCGGGCTGGCTGAACTCATCTACATATTTTCAAAATAAATACCAAAACTTGCCAACTGCAATAACTCTTTTAAAGGATCAAATTCTCGTAAAATGTCCAAGAGTCCAAAGTTGCTTGAAATTTCATGCAGTTTCAGAAAAGTCCACACAAGACATATTTACTCTAAATTCACGTGTCATCAGAACATTGAGTACCCAGACTGGATTTGTTTGTATGGACATACTCCATTGCAAAATAAAAGACTGTCACAAGAAAACCTAAAGTAAAAAATAAGACAAGAAAACATAAAAAGAAGAGTATGCTTTAGTCATTAGGATACATATCCTGTGTTCTACCTGATGACAGGAACAGATTCCAGTTCCCGAAACGTCGTTCATACTGACTGTTTGGAAAACTACTGTGTTTTATTTCGTCTCATCGTTTGTGTTGTTTGTTGTTTTTTCTGTTTGTGTCCGACACCTTTGTATTTTTGTTTCGTCTCGTTGTGTCGCATGTCAACTTAGGTTTTTTATATTTTTGTTATTTCTTTTATTTTCTGTTTGTTCCTTGTTTTATCTGACAATATTCCAGTTTTGGAATTTCATGTTGTGTATGTATTCTGATGACTAAAGCATACTCTGCTTTTTATGTTTTCTTGTCTTATTTTTACTTTCGGTTTTCTTGTGACAGTCATTTATTTCACAATGGAGTATGTCCATACAAACAAATCCAGTCATGAACTCCCATTGCACAGTTCTTTCAAAGATCATATTGAAGACCCAGAACAATTTTAACTGTTTCAAAACTTAAAAACACATTATTTAACATTAAAATACTCCAACGAGAAAACTTATCACTAGGAATTGCATCCAGACACGGTTTTCTGTTACTGTACTGTTTCGCCAGGCCCAATAGCGGTTTTACATTCAGAGTGAGTTTTCTATGTGATTTCTTGTTCATCAAAGTTATAACCTTTACATTATTCCACTAAATGACTTACTTAGATAATTATTAGGCTTACGACAACAAACAGGGAACCCTCATATTGAAACAATTACTATTGACTTTATCGAAAAAGTATACCTCAAGCGCAGGCTTGTCGCTTCACAGTGTTCACCTTATTGTACAAGAAAGATGACAGTGTGTACTGGGCTTTACAAAGGTAGAGAAGCAACAGATTAAAAAATAACACTCAAAAGAAACCAACATACAAATTTATTGCACCTATGTTACAGTCTCCATAAAATATTTTCCTGACTGGCAAGTACAAACAAAACATAATGAACAGGTACTAAGTCTGCTAATGACAATTTTGTGCACCATGGACACATACAAATGCAATAAGTACTCATTTAGAATATTTGTAGTTATAATGTAAACTAGTTATTCACCTATTTAAATATTTATTCACATATTTAAAGTTATTTGAATAACCATTCAAATCACACAACAGAAGATATCTGCTCAGCATAAATATCAATTCTCAACTGCTTTTAGTTAACAAATGTTTCTAATAGAAACATTAAAAGAATTTTACAAAATAACATTCTAATTTCCATCTACTCTAAATCTGCTGAACTATTCTTCATCTTTGGGTCTCAAGGCACAATATTGAATAGGTATTTACATTTTCTTAATGTACAGTACATAAATCCAACAAAAGTACTGTTAACAACGCAAACAAAAACATTCATGCACACACACAAAACCATTTTTCAAGTTAATCTAACTATGGAAAAGTTGTTTAATAAATAACTCTAAGACTGAAAAATCAGTAATGTACGTAAGTAAATAGTCTTCGTCTATCAAATAAATTAAGGAACACTTCAACGTAACAAAAATTTGTTTCACAAAATTTCTACATATTATTCTAAACTGATACACAACATTAAAAAAAAACACAACACCCTTTTTCAACCACTTACACGAGGCATTGACTCGGCATTTTTTCGCGTCTCTTCTCCACCACACATCTGAGCAAAAGTTACCATCGTCCGCAGACAATTTTTGGATGAACACCTGCAAAACACATCACAAAAATCACACACACAAGTACAAACTAATATTTTGACTTGAATACCAATAAAATGGCTACACTGAACAAATAGATTAACTTCACAACTTGCCTAAAGCTGCGCTAGCTAGCACTCGCTAGACATAATGCATGTGCTACTACATCAGAAATTCTGCTCTTTGAGTCCAGAAAAATTGTAATACTTAATTAATGTATTTAACGGGAGTTGAGGTTGGCTGCTACATTTTAAAAACAAGTGGGCTTAAGGCATTAGGGAAACAACATCTACAATTAAAAGAATATGAGCTATAAGCAGCACCAACACACAATATACTAGTCATGCGAAGGGTATGCCTAAATACTGTATAGCAGGGCTCTTTGTTATATCATTGTATGTAGGAATGACAAGTATGAAAATAGTGGATTTTAATGTTAGAATATTTTCAAATTGGATAAAAAAATTTTTTTAATACAGTGTAAACAGTTTAGAATTTTGAGTTTTAAAAACATAATATATTTATGTACTTTAATATTCCTATGGCAAGAAAATTTTGTGTCACTTTGGACAAAACAAAAATAACTGAATAGATAATTTTCACATTGGTTAATACTTTTTCCTCTTACGGTTATGAGTATGTATTGTTAACTTATAACAAAACCAGAAAAAGGAATTACAAAAATAACTGAATAGATAATTTTTACATTGGTAAATACTTTTTCCTCTAACTTATAACAAAGCCAGAAAAATGAGTTTCTCATCATTAATTCCATATATCATTAACTAATTATCACAATCCAACATAAACTACCTTTGAAACCTAAGCTAACACAGGTGAGAGGATTTCAAAGGCTAAAAACTAACCTCCTGAACATTTTTCCTAACTTCTCGTCAAATATTTCACCAGCATGTAGAGCAAGTATCAACAGCTGAATTTTCATACAACACTGTCACCAATTTCAAATATGAACTCTCAAATTTGAGAGAAGGCATTCTGCCCTGTTGAGTCAATCATCACAGACTTAACTTACTATCAGTCATAAACTGGCATTCCACACTTGGCTGCCGACCAAAAAGGAGGATAGTCAAACACTACACACAACATCCTTATACTTTGGTCTGTCAAGTGTAACGGAAGCTACACTGTTCCTACCGTACACCCCCTTGGCCGCCAACGCCAACTGAATAGAAAGCTAGTCAGGAAGTCCCCAGCAGTCCTACCTTGGTCTACCAACTGAAAAAGAAGCTACCGTGCCCAACCCTACCTGACCACTGATTGAAAAGTCAGACAGCCAAAACTCCCATCTTTCCCTTGTTATACGTGCACAACTATTATGGTTGCAAGTGTGGCTCACGAGGAGAGACATGTCATGAATTTAAATTGACAAGGCATTTTTATGTAAATACGTAAAAAAAATTTAATTAGACTTTGCTTTACTTGTTTTCTTTTACTTAATCAAGACCTTCATTTCTCACTATACCTTCCCCAACTTGTCACATTGTTAAGTCTTTGATTCACGTCACCGCTAAACCTCAGTAACATGGTTTATCACATGTATTTATGTTTTCATTTTTAGAATCTAATTATAACATGTGTCACAATTTCCAGCATCTGTTCAGTTTTACAGATGTCCATACATAATCAGTTATGGTTTGAAATTTTGTTTGTGCTACTGAACAATAATGTGACTCCCCTTCCGCACTGTACACTACGATTGCTTCTGATTGCCACGTTCGCATCCTGTACTTTGGCACAAAACTGGCTTCCCTTTCAGCTGGCGATGATAAGGCAGTTTTCACATCTCGTCTAGACATACCTTATCCCTCAGTAATATCATATGGCCCTTCAGTCAGTCACCAATCAGTTTCGTGCGGGGCCAAATTTATATTCAAACACTGTAAATAATAATAATAAAGAAACAGAACACCTGTCATGTCACGAGAAAAAAAATTAATTTCGGGATTTAATAGATGCAAGACAACCAAGCCGTCTCTATTCTGGCTTTCTTCAGAAAATCAGTCAAACTAACACCCTCACATGTGCCTTGAAGGAACACAAAAATGTGTGATTCAGACTACCTACTGTAACTGAATTACAGGTTTATGGCAATGGCAGGAAAGGCTGCTAGGCTACTAATTACAATTAAAACAGAAAGAATTGTGTACAAGTACTCACAGGATGGTACTCGCAGATAGAAACACACACACATAGGACGAACACATTGCTTTTTCACTATTTAATACATTATATTCAGTTTATTCAGAGATTTTGCTTTGTCAACGTTATGTTAAGTGTTTCAAGTTCGTAATTATTATGTAAATTACAGCAAATAAAGAAGAAACCTCAGTAGAGCAAAAACCACCCTCACCATTGTGAATTTTATACACATTTCCAATGTGGATTGTGCTGCTCGCAGTGTGTATTACCTATCAGCACAATAATTACTTTCAAAATACTTTTGTCACAATATTGCTCGGAAAAGTTTAGAGAGAAAACATTTAGTTTAAACCATAACCTTTAAATGGTTTATTGATTTCCCATTTAACATGCATGACGGTAAGCTAAGGTAGGCAAAGACCTCAATTAAAGCTGTATTACATACATACTTACTGTAAAATTACAATTGCATTTTTTAAATAGAAAAAATAACAAAAATACATTTTGTTTTCACAAATTCCTCACATTTGCAAAACGCCTTCTACAAACTAACATATTTAAGTAGGCCCTACCTAACATCGTGGGAATTTTCTAATGTTCGTAAAATTTTAGCTGAAAATGTGTGACTAAGCAAAAACTATATAAAATATCTTATCGGATTAAACTATATAGTATTATGAATGTCGACAAACACAAAATGATTATGATTTCACTGCCAATAAGGTTTCAGAGCCTGAAAGTTTTAAAATGCTATACTGTATTTATATGCCGGTATAAAAGGTTACCAATGTTACATATTTCAACAAGTATGATCCTGCACGAAAATGCTACCGGAAAGAATTACAAATATTTACTTTAAAAACCCCACCTTGAAAATAATTTACTCCGCAGCAGGTTCGGGACTGCCATTCTCAGCACCAGGGGCTGGTCCTTCTCCAACAGGTGCCTCGCCCTCAGGCGCGGCTTCGTCCTTGTGCTCCTCTGGGTGCTCTGGGTCTGCCGGCTTGTCCTCCGTCTTCTCCTCCTCTTTGTGTTCAGCGTCGTCCGCTGTAGTCGGCGCCGGCTCCCCCAGCTTCTCCCTCAGCTGCGCAACCTCCGTCTCCAACTGCTTCTCTCTTGACGAGCTTGCCTTCAGTTTCGTTCTTAGCTCTTCCAGTTCCGTCTGCTCCACCGCAGAGTCGCACATGTGTTTCCGGATGTAACTGCACCAGGTCATTATGTAAATGTCACAAATTTGAACAAACTGATTAAATACCAAACAAATTTTAGTGTAGTAAATAAAATCCCATACGACATAATTACAATAACAACTATGGACATTTCACTATACAGAAAGCACATTTTATGTGTGCTCCCTAAAAAAAAAAGAACTTGACACTAATAAATATAGTATACTGCCACAATAATTTACTTTTTTTCAGTGAAGAAATGTATGTACAGTACTAAGTTTGTTCAACTTCCAAATATTTGTTGAAAACTTGAGATACTAAAACTGGCTGATAAGAAGACATTTTGAAGGGCCTTCAAAATGTGCTCACTTTACCATGAACAACCTTATACATAGAATGGTTATTCTTTTGAGAAACAGAGTAGAATGTAAGCAAACATTTCCCCATTACCAGTAAAGTAAACAAAGGTTGTGGTGACACTCGATACGGAACTAGTTCAGCTAAACAAGTGTTCAGCTTTACGGAGCGGTTACACGAGTTAACGTGTTCAAACCGCAGTCCATCGTCCTTCTATGTAAACTAATTTCATATGTAGTTTCAAATGACATTATTTTCTCTGTGGCTCTATTGACAATTTCAAATAACGAGCTGTGTAACAAGTATGATAGCTTTTCGGTGCAACATTTTGCACTTGTTAAATTAATTTTTAGCTTTTAACCTTAAAGTTTGTTGAACATGCATAGCAACAATGCAGTTTGTAGCAATATGATAGTTAAAAAGTCACAAATGCTGCATACAGAGGTGATAATAATAAGGTACATTTCAGGTTCCAAGTTTGTTGAGGTTAGAAAGTTCATTGAGTTAGTCATGTAACCTTACAAACATGTTTAGCTATAAATGTGATCAAACATGGCTGCCAAATATATTTAAACATGTTTTAAGACCTCTAGTGTGACAGCCTAACTATACACAATAATGTATGTAAAAAAGTAATGATAGCTAAATTTGGGAACAGTCACAAGTAGGGTTAGTTCAGAAGCTTCTGGGGGAGGGGGGAAAGGAAAAATTAGGGAAAAAAAACAGGGAAAAGATTGATTTTTTTCATTAAGGTGAATAATTGGGAAAAATTGTAAAAAAAAAAAAAAAAAAAAAAAAAATACATTAAATTAATCTTACAATTTCTGAATTACAAATCTGGATGTTTAATGTATGTATTTAAATTCGGGCCTACCTACCAGTACCACGAAAATGTAATAATTAGTAAATGCAACACAAAGTTTCAAAAAGAACCACAGTAGAGTTGGTACAGTAAAATACACAATATGCACAAGGATTAAACAGAAATAGTTGTCAAACACACACTTATACACAACTTACAATCTCTGCCAGGAAAACAGTTTTGACTACAACAAAAAACATTTTGTACTTCAAATTCACAAGTTAACGCCCTAAGATAATAATTTATTAATTATCTTGCTGCTTGTATCAACTAAGTGGTGTACTGTGCTGTTGTTTTACGTTTATCAACTTTATGATTTGCTGTTTTTTTCTTCTTTAGATACATAATTGACATGTGAAATTTGACACTGAATACTGTTTGCCACGTGTTCAGTTATGACTTACGATGGTGTGTGTGTTCCTGATTACAAATTACAGTAATGTGATGCTTCTGTAGTTCCCCTTATCTTAAATCTGTATAGTTCTCATGTTGACCTTCTTTCTACATTCATACACCTTGCTACAGAGCGTCCCAACCTTAGATTGCAGTACAGAGCTTATGGCGCGCACTGTTGCCAGATCGCAGCCACGTTACGAAGTTCGAGAGGTGAACTACTTCAGAGTTTTTAGCTTTAAATATTATATTCTTTATTATTCTAGTTAATATTACAATTTGCATAGCCTCACGCTTCAAAATATGTAATTAAAAACAATTTCTATTACTTTAAAATAAGAAATAATTCTCATACTCTACATTTACTAATTCACTACATGAATTGTAACAGGCACTTCATTAAGAAATAATTATCACATCTTTTAATCATTATAGCTACTGCTGACAAAACATAAGATTTCTTAAATTTTAGTAGCTTCTGTCTGAAGACAACAACATGGTTGGGGTAGTTGATGATTATGAAATTGATCATTCAAAATCAATGTCGTGTGGGAACTGAAAAATATGTTTGTTATTTTACACTTATTGTCTGCTATAAATTTAAAGTGGGAGATGGGGAAGTTATTTATTTGGACTTTTTTTATGTGTCCTGGAACAGCACAAGGCTTAAGAGGAACACGGGGGGAAACGGGGAAGAAGTCGGCAAAGGTCATTGTTAAGGAACCATCCGAGCATTCGCCTGGAGTGATTCCCGAAGACCCTGAAAAACAGAAATCAGGATAGTCGGAGCCAAATATTGAAACCGGGTCCTCCCAAATGCGAGGCGAGTGTTTAATTACTGCTCCACCATTCTCTGTTATCAAACAAAAGAGTATATTGATGTTCTGCAGTGATGTCAACTTAGGCATATCACTCATTTCCACTACTTCTTTGATAATTAAATCTTAAGCCAAACCTAGAGCATATATAATACAATGTGTTTACCTGTATTGTTTAAAATTGTTTTAGTATATATTATGTAGATTTACAATACTTATCCATAAAGTTGAAGGCACAAATTTTCGTCAGAAATTAGATGACATAGTAAAACCTCATAAACAAACTGTATGAGTTTTATTATTATATTTGCTCTAATTTAGGATTTTAAAAATATTTACCATACAAGTATTAGAAATGAAGGATCGTTGCCTTAAATATATTTAAGGGAATTATTTATTGTTTGTCTTTCCTTTATGTTTTCCACTTTTCATAATAGTTTTCTGTACTGTGTTGCTATTGTCTCTTCCTATTAGCGTAAGGGTCATTCCATGTCAAATCAACCGATAGTGGTTGCATGACCATTTTTTAAAATTACGAAACTTATCACATATATTCCTACACATATTGGTACTACAAAACAAATTTTTATAGAAATTATTTTGCCATACTTTTTTTTTGTACAGCCATTTCCATAACTTAGTGCACACCAGTTTTGGCAAAAATGGACATTTACTTAACCAGTTACAGCATAATACCTATTTGAGTTAGAGCCTTGAATCAAAAACCGTTGTGTTACTAATGAAATAAGCTTTATATTGAAAACTGACTACTTAGCATACTCCGTTTCATTTTCCTAAAATTCTGCAATGAAAAGTAAAGTAATTGTGGCAAAAATAGTAATCTTTGGACAAAAAAATGTTAAGGAAGGAGAACAATATTAGGACTGACAATTTTCCTTTGAATTCCCATCTACTCACAAAGAATTCTCAAAATTTTTTTGAATTTTTCAGTTATTCCCAGATTTTTTTATACACTTTTAAACATTGCATTTTGCTTGAATTTATCAAATTTTGAGGTATTATACCTCTGGTGGGGGAGCTTCAAAAATTACGAAATTTGCTACATACAAAGCTATATAGGAGAACAATATTCAGTTAAAATTACAAGTTTGATATTCTACTAATATGGAAGTTACAGGACTTTACATATCACTAAAAATCAATACCTTTAACGACACCTCAACTGCATAAATTACCTGTGATTTATTAGTTTAGTGTTTATTAAGTGTTTATAAATATTGTAGCTGGTCATACAATCTAATAATTATATTTTTTGATTGTATAACTGTGTTAATAATTCCTGAAAATAAGTCTTACATTATTATGAACTTAACTTACTAATGAACACAAATGTTTATTTCAGTATAAATATTTAAGCTGTTAGGTTAACACAATAATAACACTGTTGGCTACACTGTCGGCTACATTGTCTCAGTC